>CAJHZI010000842.1:557500-587500 GCA_905160935.1 Enchytraeus crypticus
ATGAATAGTTCCTGTCTCTAGCTGTGTTAACAATTAATAAAACTACTAGGAAGTGGAAGATCACTGAGAATTCAGTAATAATAAAATACTGAATTAAGTCAAAATAGAACTGACTGTATTTGAAGAACACCTATAGCATTCTGTTGACCGAATTCTTCAATGAAAATCAAGTCCAGTGAATGAAACGATGCAGTGACTATGTAGCAGTCTCTATGCACCAGGATTACGTTCATTTCTTCTAAACAATTCTACTAAGTACTGCCTGATCAGTTCTGTATTGCATTCTGGAGTAACATCTTCATATTTCTTCTTAACTTCGTCCCAAAAGCCAATAAGTAATCAGCATGCCCTTGCCCTGCGGAAACCAAACATAAATATTACATTCAAACAAGAAGAAATATTCTTAGGATAAGTTTTGTAGGGAAAACTTTTGTATGGACCACGCTATTATATAAATATGAAACACGGACACTAAGAAGGAAGATGTCTGAAACTATAGGCGTTGGAAATGTGGATATGGAGAATGGAGAGGATTAGCTGTACCCAAAAACTTACAAATGAAGAAGTCCTGAAGAGAGACGGTGCAGATAGATCGCTGACTAATGCTATAATAAATAACAAGAATTTGATAGTACATATTCCAAAGGGAGATGGTTTACTAAGGGGGTTAGAGAAGGTAGAATAGAATGAAAAAAGAAACAGAGACAGACCGATAGTAGGAATGTTAGATGTTAAAGATCGACTCATTTGTGGACATGAAGAGGAAAGCCGAAGACAGAGAAGAGTGGAGGCGTTATATACCTTTGACCTGCCAGTAGGCAGTGCACTAAGAGAGAGAAAGAGAGAGAGAGAGAAACTAGAAAAAGTAGCTTCATATCTAAAAGAAATATGAACTATCGAGAACCTTACTGGATTTGAAGTTACTCAAAGAAAATTTCGCTTGTTTTGGAGTATTGACTTCTGGTCAAGTCCTGTAGAAGATCATCCGTTAGTGAAAGTGAATTCTTATTGATTGATTGATTGATTGAAAGTGATGACTAGCAATGGCCTTGTTAAACCCTCTTACGAATATTCCTTTTCTCGAAAACTCCGTTTAACTTTGATATTTGTAGTATCAACTCTATTATTACTTAATAAAGTAACTGTTAAATGTTAGCCATGATTAAGTACTATGACTTACTATGACTCCATTGTTTACTTTCTGGAGAAATTCTGAACTTTAAGATAATACGACTTATGTCATTTGTATGATTGTATTGTAGTTTGTTTCTTGTCTTGCTACCTGTGTGGTGAAATAAAAGCTATATATTTGACAACGAGATTAAAAGAGGGGTGTTAGAGATCTCAACCTTAACGAACACCTCCCCCCTCTCTTCCACTCTGTAGCCCCCATGCGCCATCAGCGCCCCACAGGCCGTCGAGCTCATGTGAATCTTAGAAGCTGAAACACATTCACCATATGCCACTACATGTTAAAATTATTAATATTTTTATTCTTAAATTACGTGAAATTCACCAGATGTCACTAGATTTAACAATTATTTTTATTTTGCTGTTGAAATTGGTGACAATAGAGACATTAGAGAGCTGATTAGATCTCAATAGATCTCACTACTTGTTCAACTTTCAATGTTACATCGGAACAGATTATCAAATATAATTTCAGTTCATCTGATTTAATGATTTAATTATTCATAACTATTAACAACGAAAACTTATATAGCAGTGTCATGGCCGAACTCGGTCTTCGAGATTACTTTACAGGAAGAGAATGGAGTTCAAAAGAAAGCAATTAATAAAGAATACTTTAACTTCACACCTTTAACTTCATTATCGGTTTTCACTAGAAATTCATTCAGAATTTTGAATTATTCTAAACTGAGTGTATTTATGGCTCAGTGTGTAAGCGCGAAGGATAAAGGCATGAAGTTTTAAATGTCGATCCTGAGGTCATGGAATCAATTCCCGGTAGAGCCGATCAGAGAGTAGGATCTCGGGCATTCAGTTTCAGGGTACTCCGGTACACCTGACGTATTGAAGAGAAGCCTATCAGGCTTCTGACCTTGACGTTAAGCACACATTTAAAAAACCATTCTAAAGGCTAGAGCTGTAGCGGAGGTTAGCATAAGTTTCCTGTTCCGAAAGCAAATTAGCAATAGATTGAGTATATTACCAATGGGTTGAGCACATTAGCAATGGGTTGAGCACATAATAGCAGTGAGTTGAGCACATCAGCAATGGATTGAGTACACTACAATGGGTTGAGCACATTAGCAATGGTTGAGCACATTAGTAATGGGTTGAGCACATTAGCAATGGATTGAGCACATTAGCAATGGATTAAGCAAAAGCTTAGGAACCTTACGACAACTGCTATACATTCGAACATATCATTGACTTGCTTCAGACGTCGTCAAATCCTGCGTAATGGAGTTAGAGAATAGACGGTAGCTAGTGTAGTTACATGAGCTGCAGATTGGTCTGCTTTAACAACACTTCGGTCATGGTTTTTCAGTCAAAAAATGAATTTTAATAAATTTAAACTGTCACAGTGTTTACTAGAACCTTCTCCAGTAGATTCCATCCTGGAGGCGACGTTGACGGTGTCTCCAAATAAACAGTAGCGAGGCATCGTATGTCCTACGACACCTTCAATCAATCAATCAAATAATAAATAAATAAATCAAATAATAATCAATCAATCAAATAAAAAATAATCAATCAATCAATCAATCAGTCTGTCAATCAACCAAGCAATAAATCAATCCGTCAATCAAACAATCTAATAATTATATAATCTATTTGTATGTTAACAAATATTCTGTAGAACATCTAACACTTATTACTCAATATTTAATTTTCAACCATATAATCAAACTTTTTATTGCGTAATTCCTCTGCCACTCTCGTTCTCTCTCCTTCTTCTCTCTCTCTCTTTGTCTGTCTGTCTGTCTCTCTCTCTCTCTCTCTCTCTCTCTCTCTCTCTCTCTCTCTCTCTCTCTCTCTCTTACCAGCAGCACAGGCTCCTGTGTGAACACCGATGCGCACCTGAAGGGAAGCCCCGGGTCTGTGACGTATCTTGAACGAGGCGGCTTCCTTCAACAGATCGAGAGCCATGTTAGATATCTCGACGATGTGTCGCCCATCATTAGGTTTAGGTAGACCACTTACCACCATATAGGCGTCCCCTATTGTCTCCACCTGCAGTGTTGATGTATCAATCAATCAATCAATCAATCAATCAATCAACCATCATTAGGCATAGGCAGTCCACTCACCACCATATAGGTGTCGCCTATTGTCTCCACCTGAAGTGTAGATATATCAATCAATCAATCAATCAATCAATCAATCAATCAATCAATCAATCAATCAATCAATCAATCAATCAATAAACCTAAATTAGGTCGTGGTAGACCACTCACCACCATATAGGCGTCCCCTATAGTCTCCACCTGCAGTGCCAATATATCAATCAATCAATCAGCCAACCAATCAATCTACATTTGACTGAATGACTGACTTACTTACTGGCTTCTTGATTGAAAATTTTATTGATTAAAATATTGATTGACTGATTTATTCATTCATTCATTCTTTGATTGATTGATTGACTGACTATCTAGCAATTAGCAAACCTTATAGACATCATGTCTAGAGATGGTATCATCGAATGTTCCATAGAGGTCATTGAGAAGGTCAACGACCTGCATGGGGGTGGACTCTGAAGAGAGGTTGGTGAAGCCTGCGATGTCAGAGAAGTAGATGGTAACACTGGGGAACATCTCGGGTGGAACAGTCTTACCTATCTTCAGCTGATCAGCCACTGATCTGTCGTACAAGAAACAATAACTTTAGACGAAACTAAGATTTAACGATATTTAACACCGTTATTTCTACAGTTCTTATCCTTTAATAGCGTGGTTTTAAAAATGGGCTGATATTCGATATCCGATTCGAACTAACCTTTTAGTTCTTTTGGTAACTGATGTCTCTAATCTAAAGCAAAAATAATCTCTTCCACCGCTCTCTATCTACGTAAAAGTTATATCATAAGTACGGTATATGATAATAGAGCATAGAATACAGCGGTACGGTATATCATTGTAGAGCATAGAATACAGTGATACGGTATACCATAATAGAGCATAGAATACAGCGGTACGGTATATCATAGTAGCGCATATAATACAGCGGTACGGTATATCATTGTAGAGCATAGAATACAGCGGTACTGTATATCATAGTAGAGCATAGAATACAGCGGTACAATATATCATAGCAGGGCATAGAGTGCAAAGGAAAGGTACTGATTCTTTGCTATTTATCTGCCACGGAACAGTCATACTACAATAGGACGTAGCTTTAGAAATTTTTTTAGAAATGTTTTAGAAATCAAGGAAAAAGTTACTATCTAACTACGACATTTGCAATTGTAGTAGATATCTCCATGTAGAGATATAGTCTATAGGTATATTAATCGTTTAAATTTCCAGTTGTAATTAGCATCAAAAATGACAACACTGGGTTACTGAGTCTGAAAGACTATATAGCAGAATCTAATTCTCTTATTTTATCTTATAAATGTCCTCACAAGTTTGTCAGTTGCATTGAACGGACAATTTTAAATGTCCTCATTACAAGTTTGTCAGTTGTTAACTTTTTAACAGGTTAAAAGTTTTTTAAACCATTTTTCGTCAAAAAGCAGGCGTAAAATTTAGATGTAGAGCTTTTAATTCTTTTTCACAGATCATAACTCTCAGAACTCATGCAGAGCTCTTACGGAGGAAGCATTCTGTTAAGTAGAAGCTCGGTCTTCCTCTTCTCTTCCATCAGCTCAGCTGTTCTCTGCTCCACAATCGCCTCCAGGTTGTTCGCGTACTTCTCAAGCTTCTCCAGGACATGATCAACTAGGTCTATCCTCCTGATGGTGAAGCAACACAACATTAAAGCTGGTGAATCTAAGGTTAACGTTAGTTTCCTCATTCGAAAGCTATGTCAGTGACTGGCGAGCCCAGGATTTGAACCCCGCACATACTGATCCGCGGTCGAGTATCCTACCAACATCGCTACTGGCTCCAGCCACAAACGTAGCAACTGGGCGAAGACGACGGTAAGTTGTTCCGAAGCGGATAAGTAGATGCAGGGTTCAAACCCAGAGCTCATCACCAGTCTCTGACATACTATTCTGACTTGTTCACCACACCACACATCAATGATATTTCTCTGTTTTAGATCAATTGGTCGCTCATACGTTAGACTTACAGAGTTCTAGTCGATGCACCGATTGTGGCATTATACAGCCGTGCTACTTGATCTTCACTGTCCATTCAGCGCTACTGTGGCATTTAGCATAGAGCGGCGCTTTATAAATATACGCATTATTATTATTATTACGTCAACAGACAACAGCAAAAAGACTGCTACTGTCATCAATGAAAACATTAAACACGTCCATGAACATCTGCACATTGATCTTCTAAATTCCTGTTAAATTTAATTAAATTTAATTAAATCTCAACATTTTATTCAATATTATACTACATGTATATTATTGCGCTATTTACCTGCCTCCGCCCAACCGTTTGATTCTCCTGACCAATTCCTCGGCCCCGGGCCTCTCCAGGGGGTTCTCCCCCCAGCATTCTCTCAAAATGTCCGGCAGCTCAGGCAGGTCCACGAGTTTGGAGGGTAAGGGGGGCCTGTAGGGGCTGATACCCCCAGATATGATCAAATGCAAAACTTCTGCAGCCAAAATAACAGCAATGAAAATAAGGTAAAGCTAAGATTAGCGTCAGTCTCCTCACTCGAAAACGATGCCAGTGATGTCAATAAATCAACAAGTACACAGCTAGTAATTATCTAATGTGATCCACTAAAACTAGATACAATAAGAATGCTGCCTGAAGATTGCGGATGAAAAACGGATAATCACCTGAGACTCTAATTAGCTTTGATACACCAGCCCTAGAGGACATGATAACAGCCACAGGAACACTCTATTTCAAATTCACCGTACGAAAATCGTACCCACAGTCAGAAGCTTTGGTTTCTAGTAATTTACAAATTTCTTACCCAAAATTTTAAATTAAGTTTGACATTTTTATTTGTTACTTTTTAAATTTTCATTTTGATTTAATAATAGAAAAAGATTGATATTCTATATTGAGATAACAAGAAAATGATCTATTCATTTTAAATTATTGAGCCGATAATTTAAAACCGATTCCAGACTGGGATTCTAAAGAAGAAGAAAAAGAAAAAAAGACGAAGTAGAAGATGATGATGCTGATTCTGAGATGGAATCATTCGCTAATTTAAACAACAAAGTCTGACCTCTGGCTCTCTCCTCATCCTCTATAAAGAACGGCGGAGCTCTGTAGCAGATCTCCTGAGCTATGATAGCAAAGCTGTAGACGTCTCCTTTCTGAGTCCCATACACGGGTCCTGCGCTCATCCGCAGCAGCTCCGGAGCAGTCCACAACATGCTCCGGTACTCTGCGTCCCTATCTTCTCCTGCAGGAACTGTTCCCCTGACGGCAGGTGGTTCCGCTCCCCTGAGAGGGGAATCAATCCCCATAAATGGGGGGTCAGTGCCCCTGAAGGCTGGGGGAACGATGCAGGAGATCTTTAGAGTCCAGCGGTTGTCGACGAGGCAGGTGTAACTGGAGAGAGATCCGTGGGAGTGGAAGAGAGAACGGTGGAGATAGGAGATACCCTGAACACACGCAGATCTTCAGCATTAATTGTTTAGTAATAAAAGGATCGGCTCTGCTCTAATAGTAAACAAAGATCATTGATAAGATCATTGACAACACTTACATTGATAAGATCATTGACAACACTTACATTGATAAGATCATTGACAACACTTACATTGATAAGATCATTGATAACACTTACATTGATAAGATCATTGACAACACTTACATTGATAAGATCATTGACAACACTTACATTGATAAGATCATTGACAACACTTACATTGATAAGATCATTGACAACACTTACATTGATAAGATCATTGATAACACTTACATTGATAAGATCATTGACAACACTTACATTGATAAGATCATTGACAACACTTACATTGATAAGATCATTGACAACACTTACATTGATAAGATCATTGACAACACTTACATTGATAAGATCATTGACAACACTTACATTGATAAGATCATTGACAACACTTACATTGATAAGATCATTGACAACACTTACATTGATAAGATCATTGACAACACTTACATTGATAAGACCATTGATAACACTTACATTGATAAGATCATTGACAACACTTACATTGATAAGATCATTGATAACACTTACATTGATAAGATCATTGATAACACTTACATTGATAAGATCATTGACAACACTTACATTGATAAGATCATTGACAACACTTACATTGATAAGATCGTAAATCATTGAGATCCTGAAGAAGGAATCCAGTTTGACATCGTCGTCATCTAAGATATCCTGCTAGAATCATTTAAGAGATCGATAATCAATCAATCGATTAATCATCGACTAATAATGACTAACAGGCAGCGCTGGATGTGGGAGCTGATCCACAATTAGGAGCACAAAGTCATGAGGAGTGCTCATAAATGAGGAAGGCAGGAGACTGTGCTCTTATATGACCGTGTATGTGCTCTAGGACCTGCCTTTAGGCTGAAGATTAAAGAGTGAAATAGCTGTCCTTTAGCCGATGTTATGTGGCGAAGGTATCTTTCGCTCCGAAAGATATCGTAGCAGTAAGTAACTTTTGGATTTTATGAACCATTTTGCGACCGATATCTTAGTTTATTTCAGCTACTTGTGACGGGGAAGATATCTGCTGAGACTCGGGCGGTTATCGTAAATTAAAACAAAGTTTGTCGCACAGGTGACTCCAGCCAATAGGAGAGCGCGATATCCGCGCAAATGTTTAGAATTCTTGGAAATATGACATAGTAGGCTCAAGGTAAAGTTGAGAATAGAAAAGCCTCATGAAATGACAAAAAAACATATTTTTAGTTATCTCGCGGATAATGTCAAATGGTAGAGATTTGAAATCGGCGGGGATACTTGAAAATATTAGGCATTAGAATTATAAATTATCAACGCATGGTATACAGTTCAATTCAGTATACACACTTTATAAAAATAGGATATATCTGTAAACGTATAGTACTGATAACAATATCAATAATAATTGAATTATTAATTAAATTACCAAAACATTATTCATTAAACTATACCTGTTGCTCAAACGAAATATATTTACAATTTTTCTCCACCAGAATGGCTAAATGTGCATTATGCTTATTAGCGACAATTTTCTGTCCTTGTAAATATATTTGACACATGAGAATGTAATAAAGGTATGAACTGATGAACGATAAATATAAATACTAGGACCTTGAGGCGCCCTCTGCTGCAGCGCTGAACTACGTACAGAACCCTTCCATTCTCCACACTTGCTCCAATAAATGACTGGATGTTGTCATGGTTTAACTCCTTCAACTGCGCAACATTGATCATAGAAAAATATATGATCTGAAAAAGATTCAAAGTCAGTCATAATCAGAACTAATTTTATATAAGACTCTGGTATGCCATGTTGGGTATCTGCTCGCACCCTAATGAAATTTCTGCACGGGTCAATAGGTCGAGGTATACTTAACGTCAAGGTTAGAAGCCCACCGCTAATCTTCCACCCAGCTGGATAAACTCGAGCTACCGACACAGAGATTAGTATTAGTGCTTTTGAAGCAGTCACAGCCGAAATCATAACAAGAGTTGGTACCTACATGTTAAAGAAACATTTTATCACAGCAATTCGTAAATAAATTCATTATGTCTAAATATGCTATATTTAAGAATGTTGGATGATTTAACGATCAACTCCTATGTGCAAATGAAGCAGAAATGGGAAGAAAAAGAAATTTGGTGGCGTTATATGCCATGGACTATGCCGGTAGGCAGTAAACTATGGAGAGAGTGAGAGAGAGAAAGAGAGAGGGAGAAATATAGTTTAACAATGCTGTCTGTGGTACAATCAGCAATGATTAACAACAACTAACAAGTATCGTAATTTATTTTTGCAATCATTCTTAGTTGTAACAATGATTGTTTAAATTAACTACGATTAAAACGTTTATCAAGCTAAAGGCTGCAACCTACGTTCACCAGTGCTATCAGATCCTCCCTGGTGAGGCTCACCACCTGACGAGCCACCACTACCACGCTCACCAGGCTGCCCCGGTACATCACTGGTGGCTCCAGGACTTTCTCTCCATAGCGCCCCCTCGTGTGCGCTGCTGCAGCCAGGTCCATGACGTCATACGAGTGTGAGGCGTAGTCACGTGATATCTGTTAGCATAGATATGAAAATCAAATAACTAGAGTAATGCTGTCGTCTATGACAACATCGAATATGATCGACTTAGAAACAAGCTGAAGCGCCAATCAACAAATTATTAGCAAACTTTGTAAATCCTATATTCAAGAAGTCCGTTAAAATCAAAGGAATTTAATTAACATCACAAGATATCTACCCAGTGTCCTGTCGAGTTAAAGATCCAATACATAAATTGCGAATATATACTCCAAACACAGAATAAACATCAGAATATTGTTCAAGCGGGTAAAAGGTACAAGTTTTCCGGAACGCTATTTTAGCTAAACTCATTTATTATCAATCTATTTCGCATAAGTAACCACCACTGGATTGGACTTGCACTGTTTGCGGTTTGATAGAAACGTCTCCGACATCACATTAGGCCGAAAACCCGAACGTTAAGTCCTCATTAATTGATTGATTGATTTAAACACAACATCAACCATTCAATTGACGCGGATTAAACGCTCGTATCTTATGTGAATAAATGCTTTTATGAAACAATTGCTGCGCAAACCTAGCCTCATCGTAACCTCCTACAACGCTTCATGTTTCGAAGCTGTAACTTCAAGCTAGAAATAAATACTTAGAGCCTTACATGAGCAATAACTCTAATATTCTCAAATATACGTCGCCTCGCATTCATTAATAGAATATTTTCTATACAAAATTTACAAGCAATTACTCAAAATAATTGTTTCAGGAAGCTATTTGATGCTGCCACTGATTGCTAATTATTCGCTGATTGTAAATTGCGAATTTCAATAATTAGAAGTAAACTAAGACCAATTTATCAACCGTTCTAGAACATACTCATTATTCTTAAACCTCTAAATTGCGTTTTAATTCCATACCTCTGGCAGCAGAGTGTTATACTGCAACAATTTACTCACCAATTTACTTATCGCGGAGCAGTATGTGCTGAATTCAAATTCTGTGCTCGCCCGTCACTGACAATGCTTTCGAGTGAGGAAGCTGACGTTAACATTAACTTTATTAGAACAAGAAGCTTTACCAGCTTTTATATATTTATATATTTCGTGAATAATTTAATTGATAGTTTGTACCTTAGTGCGGATTGCAATTGATGAGTAATTGATTTATTGTACATTGTACAAGAGTGCTAATAGTAATAGTATTAGATAAAAGTAACTGTAAATGATACCATGGTGCTGGCAGCTGTGTCGTTCATCACAACAACGTCATCATAGTTTATCTTCCACATCATCTGCTGAATCCGTCTCTCTGTTCTTCCTTCCCTGAAATGTAGGACATTAGACACGTGACAACATCGAGTGTAGTTCAGCATTGTTCAGCTTCAGAGTATTGAATATATGTAACAAAAGAAATTATGTAGTTGATTGACTGAATGTTTGATTGATTAATCTATAGAATGATTAAGTTATTGCTTGAATAGTAGTTTGATTGAGTGAAAAATTGATTGATAAATTGATTGATTGATTGATTGACTGAGTTATTCCTTGATTGAGTGGCTTAGTGATTGAGAGATTGATTGATCGATTGAATACGTGATGAAATGATTGATTGATAGATGGACTGATTGATGATAGGTGGTTCGATCGATTAACTAGTTATACATTAAAAAGAACAGACTAATAGTCTTCTTAATTTTCGATGGTTTAACTGTCTCCTCGTGAATGTCGCAAAATCTGATTAGGTTGAGAGAAATGTAACGTCATGAGATTAGAAATAAAGTGCAGGAGTTTTCTTTGTAGATCAGTATTGCTGTAATTTCATTTTCTGTTATTTAAAAAGAATTCTTTAATACCATTTTGATGAAATAGTAAAATATTGCACATTTTATATGCAAAATTGTGCTTCCACTGGCAACAGGAAGTCATATTACAGTACAGAGTGTGAGGGAGAGACAGAGAGAAAGAGAGAGAAAGAGGGAGATAAAGAGAGAGAGATAGATAGAGAGAGAGAGAGAAAGAGTGAGAGAGAGAGAGAGAGAAAGAGAAAGAGAGAGAGATAGAGAGAGATATATAGAACCTGATCATGTATGTAATGAAGAAGAAGAAGATAAGTAGTACACTGCCACACACCACACCCGCTATCAGTCCTCTCGTGTTGTCTACGAAAACAAACGCGTTCTTAGGTGAAATTATTCTTCACAAATTGTATATAGAAGATCACACATGGTGATATTTAACATATCTGTAGGTCACACATATACCGCAATGCAATTTTGTCAACTATTCAATTGCCGGTCCAATGCATGCTCGGTACTCTAGCAGTCCGCTCGGACTTGTATCGTTCAACGCATATGAGTAGAAGTAGTGAATTATAATTCACTTTTAGTTTAATTTAATTTTCATTTAATGGGTATTGCGCATAGGGTATACCGCAATGGCTATGATGGCCACGGTGATTCTATTTAAAGCTGTCAACATAGGTCGTTCTGCTAGCCACCCTACAAAGTACTTATCAAGCTCGAAGTTTCTTAACTTCGCTTATTGACGGCCAGCTAAACTAAGTTCGCTGAATCCCGTACAGCCGCCTCCCTTAGATTTTCTTAACAAGCTATAAAATACATTCTGAAGATGGGCAGAATAGAGTCATTGGAACGGTTTGTGCTATATATTGCCAAGGAATATTAATGCAAATATGAAATTATCAACGTCTTGGATGCGCTTCTGGACTTGATGAAAAAGTCAGCCATCATACACTGTGGTAGTATTATATAAATATAAGTACTGAGACAAATTGCACCTAGTTACCTTTGACCCAGAATATCCTAATTATACTCTGGCATTTACTTGTACTTGCGAAATTTAGGTCTACATATTTTGCTACCAACTTCAAAGTATCCTTGATATGAACTTAACCTTGCGAGACGGGGGAGAGGCAGAGTCCACCGTTAAATCCACATTTAGGCACATCGGGCGGCCAATGGGGCTGACCCCCTCCCCATATCACGTCTTTCCTTAGCCCCTCTATCTGAAATAGTGGTTAGAAAAAACACTGTCAATAATTGATTAATATATTGAAGTACTACAGCGATTAACTGAATTGTATCGTGAAATTAAAATCGCATTAGTGATAAAAAAAATTATCACTTGAAAATTTAAATTATTCCTTTTGATAAAAACTGTAATAATGATAAAAAATGCCATTGCAGTTGCTGTTTACCCAGCTGGTACCTAAACGCTAATGTTGTTGTTGCTCACCCCGCTGGTACGGATTAGAAGGTAGGGCGAGTACTCCTCAGCAGATGTCGTGTCGTAGGACCAGACAGCGATAGTACGATCTCTGTCTGCATTAGCGTTGATCACTGTAGCACCTGTCTTACCTGAAATACAATACGATAAAATGCAATGCGATTCACTACGAAATGATACAACAATATAATATATTAAACGATACCTGAAAATAAAGTACGATAAAACACTGTACACTGCAGATTTTTAAAGTACATGTACCCAAGATCACACAAAATGAAAGTAAAGTACAGTGCAGAACAGTGCAGTGAAGTGCAGTGTAGCGTGATACAACCCGATACAATACATGCAATATAATATGATATTAAGTTATATTAAATGATATGACATTACATGATATAATATGATATTACAATGAAATTAAATGCACGGCAATACGATGTTATACAGTAGAACAAAGTATATCACAAAGCAATACGATACAATGAATGTCAATGTAATTATATGCAACGCATTGCAACAAAAACGAAATTAAATTCAAAACTATGTAATGTAACACAATGGAATGAAATGCAATACAATGCAATACAATGCAATGTAATACGATGCAATGCATTAAAATACAATGAAATGCAGTTCGATATGATGCAACACAATGCAATGAAATGAAATGCAAGACGATCTAATGTTATGCAGTGCAATGAACAATTGCAAATATTATAAGTTCAATACAATAAACCATATTGCATATTATAATTACCTTATAATAAATTGAAAAGCTGTATAATGTTATACTAATCCATTACCATATTAAGATTTAACGATGTAGTTAAATTAAATATTCTTACCGGTAAAAGTCACGCCCACTGATTTATTCGCTAGCCACGCCCCGTCATTAATAGACACGCCTTCATTGAGAGCTTTATCAGCCAGCAGGGCGTAGAGGTAAGCGGTGTCATGAAGATACATAGCTGCTGTGGTCGCCTCCTAACAGCAAGTCCATCAATTAATAAATCAACCAGATCATTTATTAATTCAGTCGGAGATCGATATTAAATATCCATTGATAAGACCATACCTAGAATGTATAATCAGTGACGAGCGAACTCAGGATTTTAGCCCCGCATATCCTCTCAGATGATTGGAGACTCAATCAATGCAGCTACAGGTTAAGCATAGCACTTTTAGACTTGTAACCTAAGATCTTCCTTGTTATGCAGTGCGCTGATTTATATGAGATATCCAAGAAACAAATTCATTTGACTATTAGTTTAGTTATTTGATAAAGATGTATATTCAGCCTCCATCAAGACTATCAAGAGATGAAGACGGGGGTTTAGTTCATTAGTTCACCCAATACAGATATCACCCGTCTAATCTTGGACTCTGAAACAGCAGGTGGTTACGAACTTCAAATCCAGTACTCGCCTGTTACCGATATAGATTCGAAATCAGGAAATGGAGTTAACGCTAGGCGTAAGGCATTAGATGATGACGTAGAGAGAACCTGGTGAGCAGAGTTGGGAATTAGATCACTCCAGGGTGGTTGTGAATTCTCCTCTTCCACTTCCATTGCGAATTCGTCTGCCACACTGGAGTTACTGAGAGCCCTGATCGAGACCTGCAGTTAGAATCGTGTGTTTGTGTGTGTAACTGTGTCTGTGGTTGTGTGTATAATAATAATAATAATAATAAAATGGCTAAAGCGGCTTCCCAGAGTGCAGAGGAATTATTTTAATCGCTTTTTTAAAAACTTTTAATTAAATAAAGTCTCTTTTATCTTATTTTTTAGTCCAGGGTCCTTTACAGCCCAGGGCATTTAAAAAAAAGAAGAAAAAAGAAATAATAATAATAATAATAATAATAAAGACTTAACGTCTGTTTTCTCATACAAGGATGATGTCAGGGACGTATGGGTTTATGTATGTTGTGGTGTTTGCGGGAAATTTGACATGTATATCAAGATAGTGTTAGTCTTCTTCGCTAATATCGCACTCGTTCAAATTTCGTTTAGGCAACAGTTGACTGCTGGAATTGTCCATGTTTCTGCAGCATAAGTTATCAGTGGAGAGATTAAGACCTTCTTTAGTCTGACTTTCAAGTTCTGACTCAATCCTTTATCTCTAAAGAATTTCTCTAATTTATTCGTAGCTGCTTGTCCTAAAGTGAATCGTCTTTAAATTCTAGTGGAACAAAGTTGTAATAATGCATTAACTCAATCCTCAAAATCTAAAAGATACTAATGCCTTGTCAAATATTTCAGTTGTCACGGCAAATATCTATATTATTCATTAGATACCGTTCTAAACGTTGCTAAGTGTCATCCTTCAATAAAATAATATACAAACGAACGCCCTAAAGACTCTAGACTCCAGAATCACAATCCGAACGATTGGAATTAGTTGTAGCCTACACCAGGAGTCCTTTATGACCATATGGAGAGAGAACAAAGAGATAGGTTTTCATTTTACAGAATATTCAGAACTGAATCGCACTCAGGTTGAAAATCAACCACAACATTATCATGTTTGCTCCAACCGTCCATATGAAATCGAATACTATCGAAAGTTTA
This sequence comes from Enchytraeus crypticus, assembly GCA_905160935.1. Classification (NCBI taxonomy): domain Eukaryota; kingdom Metazoa; phylum Annelida; class Clitellata; order Enchytraeida; family Enchytraeidae; genus Enchytraeus; species Enchytraeus crypticus. Next base: position 572,649 of record CAJHZI010000842.1, read on the forward strand.
GTAATTCAATTTATTTATTGATTAGTTTCATTATTAGATATTTTATTATTTTAAGTTATTTACACTTTTTATATTCGTTAACCTTTGGATACAAAAAAGAGTTAACCTGTTTGAGGGAGTAGAAGGCGGTTAGCGGGACGGAGCTGTTATCTGCGGACAGTCCGTAGAACTGCCAGGGTCTCAGCAGCTGGGTGCTAGCCTTGTCGCTGAACGTCAGGAAGGCGTAGTCGCCCCTCGTCCACCCACGGGCGTCAGCGCCATACAGAAATTTACCAAGCACCGTCAAGTCGGTGTGACAGATGATAGCCACTGGAAATATAGAGATAAATGATGCCTGAAATGTTAATTTAAAAGGTTCTTCACTCGAAAATTATTTTTACTGGAGCATATCATGCAAAGTAATCTCTATACTTTATGGTGTCAAGCTTATCGCCAACTTTATATCTGACATGGTGAAGAACCGGAGTAATTAGTGGAGAACCGTAGTAATATCTCCAGTACCTCAAATGAATTAACTCATGTCTCCTGGTAGCAAGGGTTAATGACTTACATCCGAAGTCACCTTTGCTGATAATCTCGTCGTAGGTAATATAAAAATTATGTATATCAATCTGCGTTGATTCTGCTGCTGAATCAACCGCTAGCAAACAAACAGTTAACCGGTTAAAATACGGTAATTTTTTGTATATTTGCATTTGTCTCCAAGCCTTTGAGTCCCTGAGTCCCACCAATTCTGCGAAAACAGACTTCCTGGATGTGTTAGACATATAGGGTATTGCTGTTACTGGCGATCTGATCGATAAATCATTTCTGCTGCATCGCTTTTCTATGACTCTGCAACGTTCAAATGCGGTTTGTTTCTGCGATATATTAAGAGGTACAGTATTTTGACCTGCAGGCTAAGAATTAGAAAATAACCTCCATGTTAGATTATTAAGGTAATTAAACAGATTTAGGGTTCGTTTCCTCGTCCATAGATTATGCCAGGAACTTCCCTAAACCATATCTCAATGCAGATCAATTCACACAAATCAAACGAACAGCTCATAAATAAGACAAGTATAGTCCTACAGTATGTTAGTACCGTGATCAAAAGATGGTCAAACTAAATAGTATTAAGAGAAACATCTGCAAAACTACACTTTATCCACCTCTGCCCCGATATATCAGGCTGTCGAGGTAGCTACTTATTTCCTGGTCTGTGGGCTGATCGCTCATCTGGATCCACCTCGCATCGGTCACGTTCCCGGCCAGCATCTCCCCTCTGATCCTGCTCATTCCCCCCTGGCACACCCCGCCCAGGCTGTCTGACAGGTAGACCGCTCTGCCCCACCCGTAGCGGCGAAACAGGGCCAGGAACGCCCGTCCAAATGCCGTCCAGGACCCCACAGTGCGCACAGTCGTGACGAGGCTGGACTTGTCGTCCATGTTGCCATCGAGACACGACTCGGGCAGGAAGAGAGTGTTGTAGAATGTGGCCACGTATGCCGTGCTGGCACAGGCTGTAAGAGAATTGGGGATAGATAGCAATAAGATTAGTGAATTTAAATTACGAAAGTAATATATAGGTAAGATATAGCAATATAATTAAATGATTTGCCCAAGTTCATTATTCGTATGAGTATATCGTGCCAAGGCAATTTTTACTTTAAAATAATCCATCTTGATATAATATATCACATCTAATTTATACCACTTTATTCAAACTATTTGGCAGCTAACCCAAGCAAGCATTGTTGATACTAAAGAAATAAATAAATATGTTGAGATAATTGATATAAAAAGATTATAGGAATAATCAAATGATTAAGATACCCGCAGAACACACTGGTCCAAGGATCACATTCACCCTGTGAGTGAGCACAAGGAGCAAAGCAGCATCAGTGGCCCCCTGACCCGTGCAGTGAGTCTCTACGTACCAGTAGCTGTGCAGTAAATAATAACTATTTGTATACTTTACAGTTTATTATACTTTTATTCTCTGTTACATTGTTCGTTTATATCTGTGCACAGTGGATATAAATTCGCACGTGAGTATTCTATTTAACCCTTAAGCGGTACCGTAATTTTACACCTTAATTTGGTAACCTGGGTTGTGTTTGCACCCCAATGGTTTAATATGTATAAACTCGATCTATTATTGTTTTAAATCATACAAATAAAAATTTATTCCTCTTGTAATCATTTTCTTTACAATTATTATTCTCAGAGAGTTATAATTAATTGTCAATGGGGATAGCTTTGCACGAATGTTCGCACCATCCACACAAGTACTGAATATAGCTTAACTTAAATATCTTAGTTAGCAAAAGTTAATTTGCGATACCTTAACTGAAAGAGTGTCTTGTTATTTGAATACCGTATTAAGTTTTATAGCTGCTAAATGTTTACTAGAGCTATATGCACTAGTGCACAGGCTTTAAAGTTTCTAGCTACAACTTTGACAAATTATTGTTGAATGTTCTTCACAGCATGATTTCTGACAGAGGATGCAAACGCGTGTGCACTTTCTTGTCTCGTTTTCATGAACAAATATGGCACCTGCCCTGAGTTTTGTGCATGGCAGTAGGAGTCACAGGTTTAGTTACATCAAAGCCGAGGAGCTGCAGAGCTAGCTTTGGACCTTTCTGCATAATCTGTGGTTTATCTAATCGCCTCTCTTGTTCCGGAAGAACCAGACTGGCCGCAATGTCTGACAGGAACTTGTGTCTCTTGGTGCTCTTGGCTTCGTTCCAATCTGGCATTTGTTCAACCATATCACATACGCTGTCACCGCGGCAATGTTCAGAATGTTCATGAACAGACACAGAGGCCACCGGCTAGTGCCTCTCATACACGAATAAGTACGGACCAGGTGGTCGACATTATTAACATCGGATTTGTTTGCATTGTTATGCAAGATTATATCTGGCTAACTGTCGTTCTCTTGCGAAGTATGTTTGTCGTGGTGCATGGTGCTAAGTAGTATAACAGCTTTGTTCATCTTTGGAACATAACTGACTAATGAAAGTTGATCACGGAATCCAAAGATGGAAGACTTAACTTCGCGTGAACTTGATTTCTGCATTTATTCTGGAATTTCTCTCTTGTTTTTTTCTCATAGTTCCAACGATAGTTGTATTGACCAGAAGAAGCTCTCGTGCTAGATTTATTCCTGTGAAGAAGTTATCATAAGTAACATTACGACCAGTCATATGCCATGGCTGCGTTAGACGCTTCACAATCTGTTCTCCTTGGTTTTGATCTCGTGCTGTTCCGGGTTGCCGCCCGAGATAATTTTCCCCTTTGAGTGGGGAAATTTATTTGAGAACAGTTAACAATAGTAACATCAACTCAAATAATATTGTCTCACAACAATAAAATGCACTGTAGAATATGATTTCCTATGTTAATTTATTGGGGTGTATTCACACCCCAGGTTACCAAAGTAGGTATACTCACATAATAGGCCACACCCGTCACCCTCTATGGGCGTGGCATTCTAGTCACTTTTGCAGAATATGAGTATAGGGTAACTGTAGGCATTCCTAGAAGGACAGATGATAGTAGGCGAGGGGAGAGAAGAAATCGGCTATAGAAGTAGGCTGGGGTGTATTTACACCCCAGGCTACCATTTAAGGGTTAAGTGTGGCTGATATCATTTTGGGTAAAAAAACAAGACGTAACAATATTGAGCCAGGGTTTTAGTACTTTTATAATAGTCATTCGCTAAAATAAGGAAATATATTAAATGTCATAAATTCAACCGAAAGGGAAGGCTGGAGCCAGTGGAGATGTCGGTAAGATATTCGATCGCGGATCAGTATATGCGGGATTCAAATCCTGGGCTTACCCATCACTGATATGGCTTTCAAGTGAGGAAACTGGCATTATCATTAGCTTTACCAGCTTTTAGATGGTAATACTTTATATGAAACCATTTCAACAGCTACATTAAAATCAAATTAAAATAATAAATACATATTTTCACCTGATATTCTGTTCTTTAAGATACCCTTGTTTCTGGGCCTCTCTTAGCGCTATGCTAATGGCCCCCTGATTGCCTGGGGCGCTGTTATACCCAATCCTAATCTCTCCCCCAAACACTTCTTTCATTGCAACCACCAGTAGCAGCAGCAACATGGTCGCCTTGGTCTTCCTCAATAACGTAAGAAATAAATCTAGAAGCGACATCAGCAGGTGGAGTAGTGCAGCTATCAAGCTTGTTGTTGTTGTTGTTATCACTAATGTTATAAGCATCTTCGGTACTAAATTCTAACACACATTACAGTGAAATGAATATTTAGGATCATTTGGGTATTAAAGAATTGAGACTGCCTGCGTCAATAAATTTAAATACGCAAAGTCGAGCTCGGTTAGTACTTTGACGGACGACCATCTTGAAAGACCGAATGTTAACACTTTTGAATGAAACATTCCCCATTCATGCCATCAGTGCGTCTTCGAAAGACAACTAATTACTAATAACTATGAAGAGGAAGAGGGAATTAACGAAAACTAAAAAAGAAACTACAGTTGTTGAGAAACTAGCATTAGCAATATTGGACCCTGTATCATATTTTGGATGTCATGAATATAACCTGATAAATTGATAGACAACTCTTAATTTAGTATCCATTTATAGGTCTTATTTATTATTATGACTAATCTTAATTTTACTCTCAACTCAGATCTGCAGGGAATCGAACTCACGAAATATCAGTTTAAAACGGTATCGGTTTTTTAAATACGTTAACGTTACATCAACTTATTTGACGCTCAGCGCCGTGCGTTATTTTTACAGTTATCATTATATGACAGCTACGTCAAATCTACTGTGAAATGTTTAATTTAATATTCCTCAGTTTGGAAGGGCATTCGGTTGGTGAGCGCCTAGGCTCCAGAAATTTCTACACAAATGTAAACGAATGGAAAAGTCTCAAATAGGGGAATGACTGATGATGCGATGTAGGACGGAGAGGATTTGAGACAGTCTATTCGTATCCCGACCATAGTGAAACTGGGTCGGGATACGATTCAGAATGATGATGATGATGATGTAATTGTTGCTGTCACGCCAAGAACTAAGTAAAGCCTAAAGTAAATTTACAATAGGCTAAACAGGCACACCACCGGGGCGTCTTAGGAATGGAAGGTAAGGACCATGATTTAATTTTAATTAGTGTTTATATAACGTAGTATTAATGAAAGATAGATAGGCCTACAGTTATCGCATACTATCGTAACTCCTAAATATAAAATAATAAGACCGATAACTTTTGTATTTTACATCGCCATTGGTTGGAGCCAGTGGCGAAGTCGGTAAAAGGATCTATGCTGGAAATATCTTTAGTTAACAAGACCATTCTAAAAATTCGTATTATAAGCAACTTTTCCAAGATCTGCTTGAGAACATGATAAAATGTAGGAGGACATCTGACTTCTTTGACATGGAGGTCAAGGTACAATACTGCACGGCTGCTTGCTTTATGGGATGAATTTGCCGTCCCTAGCGAAAAACTCAGTAAGTAGTGTGCTTATTTCAATATGAGTTGAACTTTCTGGAATAATTGCAAGCGAGTACCAACTGCAAGATATAGGTTGGTGGGCTAAACGTCAAGTTCAGAAGTACATGTCTTTTAGTCACGAAGATTTGATATAATCGAGTTACCGTCACAAAAATTACTACAATCTAACTGAATTACATAAATTACAGTGATATACTCTAATAGATTCCTTGAAAGAGAGTTATTAACACGAATGAAAACAGCACAGTAGCCGAGCTGTTATGGGGATGAGAATGAATGCCGAGCGCATGCAATAGGAGCACGCATGAATCAAAATTATGCAAACATTCACCCTCTCTCTCTGTGTCTCTCTCTATTTTTTTCTCTCTCTTTCTTTCTCTCTCCCTCTGTCTCTGTCGATTTCTCTCTCTCTCTCTCTCCCTCTCTCTTCCTCTCTCTCTCTCTCTCTCTCTCTATCTCTCTCTCTCTCTCTCTCTCTCTCTCTCTCTCTCTTAGCTAAATATAAGAAATATAAATAGAAGATAACAGCTAAATTGCTATTTATAACTTTTTTGTTCGTATGATTACGCACATGACATACCGCATGTACTACAGTTTCCTTACTTTCCTATCTTCAAGCCGAGAGTCTCCTGGGTGCTAACGTTTCTAAATATTAGTATTTATGGATGGTACGGTTAGGTAGCGCTGATTAGAAAAAGAAAATGTTAGTTAGAATTTCTGTACAAAACAATGAAATCATAATGGAGTCATAATGTCATAGTAAAATATATGAGGTAGCACTTTTTAGTCATAGCGTAATATGCTAGGTAATACTTAAGTCATAGTAGAATATGTGAGGTAACACTTTAGTCATAGTAGAATATGTGCGGTAACACTTTAGTCATAGTAGAATATGTGAGGTAACACTTTAGTCATAGTAGAATATGTGCGTTAATACTTTAGTCATAGTAGAATATGTGAGGTAACACTTTAGTCATAGAAGAATATATGAGGTAACACTTTAGTCATAGAAGAATATGTGAGATAGCAATTTAGTCATAGCTGAATATGTGAGGTAACTCGGTAGTCGTTGAGGGTAGTTTATCCGAAAGTGAAAGATCACTCAGTAATACTTTGTAAAAGGAAATCACCGTAGTTTAAGAACACCTATAACATTATATTGCCTGAATTCTTGAATGAAAATCAAGTCCAATGAATTAAAAGTTGTAGCGGCTACGTAGCAGTCCCAATGCACTTGGATTAAGTTAATTTCTTCCTTGCAATGGTACTAAGTACTGCCTTAGCAATTCTGCACTACATTCTCGAAGTACATCTCCAGATTTCTTCTTATTTTCGTCCCAAAAGCCAGTAAGTTATCAGCATGCCCTTGCCCTGCAGTAATCGAACATAAATAATACTATAAATACAAAATTATTTATTCTTAGGATAACTTGAGTACGGAAAACTTTTGTATGGACCATGTTATTTTATAAATGTGAAACTTGGACATATTAAACAAGAAAGATGTCAGGAAACTGCAGGCGTTGGAAATGTGGATATGGAGAATGAAAAAGATCCGCTGCACCCAAAAAGTTGCAAAAGTAACATATTCCTGAAGATAGTTGGTACAGATAGACAGCCTATTATTGCGATAGGAAACAGGAAGAAGAGTTGGGTAGGACACATTCTAAAGGGAGATGGTTTGCTAAGGGGGTTATAGAAGGTAGAATGGAAGGAAAGAGAAACAGAGGCAGGCCGAGATTAGGTATGTTAGATGATTTAAAGATCCACTCATATGTGAAAATGAAGGGGAAAGCGGAAGACACAGAAGAGTGGAGGCGTTATATACCATGGACCTGCAAAATTAGTAGAATTAACTCAATTATTACATAATAATGTAAATGTTTAATCTTAACCATGATTAAGTACATTTACTATGACTCCAGTATTTAATTTCTGGAGAAATTCTGAACTTTAAGATAATTCGACTTATGTCATTTGACAACGAGAATAAAAGAGGGGAATGTTAGAGATCTCAACCTTAACGAACACCTCCCCCCTCTCTTCCACTATGTAGCCCCCATGCGCCATCAGCGCCCGACAGGCCGTCGAGCTCATGTGAATCTTAGAGGCTGAAACACATTCACCAGATGTCACTATATGCTACAATTAGTTAAACATTTTGCTCTTAAATTACATGATATTCACCAGATGTCACTAAGTATTACAATTATTTATATTTTTACTTTTAAATTACGTGATATTCACCAGATGTCAATACGAGTTACAATCATTTATACTTTTGATCTTAAACTACGTGATATTCACCAGATGTCACTAGATGTAACAATAATTATTAGTTATAACTTGCTGTTGAAATTGATGACTGATTTGTTCAACAGATCTCACTACTTGTTCAATTTTCAATGTTTCATCAAAACAGATCATCAAAGAGTAGTCGGTTCTTATTTAATGTTTTATTGGAGTTCAAAAGAAATAAATTAATAAAGAATGGTAAATATAATAAATGTGAAAATAATTTCCTATCACACATTTAACATCATTATTGATAACAGTAGTTATTCATTTAGAATTTAGAATTATTCTAAAGGCTAAAGCTGTGGCTGAGTTTAGCATAAGTTTCCTGTGCCGAACGCACATTAGCAATGGGTTGAGCACATTAGTAACGGGTTGAGCATATCAACAATGGGTTGAGCACATTAGCAATGGGTTGAGCACATTAGCAATGGGTTCAGTACATTAGCAATGGGTTGAGCAAGAGGTTATGAACCTTACGACAACTTCTATACATTCGAACATCTCATCGACTCGCTACACACGTCGTCAAATCCTGCGCAATGGAGTTAGAGAATAGACGGTAGCTAGAGTAGTTACCAGTGCTGCAGATATGTCGGCTTTAACAACACTTCAGTCAGTAGTCAAATTCTTTATTAGTATCACTAAAAAAGAATTTATATAACTTTAAACTGTCACAGTGTTTACTAGAACCTTCTCCAGTAGATTCCATCCTGGAGGCGACGTTGACGGTGTCTCCAAACAAACAGTAACGAGGCATCGTGTGTCCTACCACACCTTCAATCAATCAATCAATCAATCCATCAATCCATCAATCAATCAATTAATCAATCAATCAATATTGGTGACAATTGCTTTTCTTTTTTTTAAATTTTCAACGAAATAATGAAACTTGAATTTTTATCTCGTATTCGTCCTCTTTCTGGTTGCCTCTCTTTTTCTTGCACTGTTTATCTCTCTCTCTCTCTCTTTCTCTCTCTCTCTTCTTCCCTCTCTGCCTCTCTATCTCTCCCTCTCGTTCTCTGTCTCTCTTTCTCACTTTCTCTCACATCTCTCTCTCTCTCTCTCTCTCTCTCTCTCTGTCTCTCTCTCTTACCAGCAGCACAGGCTCCTGTGTGAACACCGATGCGCACCTGAAGGGAAGCCCCGGGTCTGTGACGTATCTTGAACCAGGCGGCTTCCTTCAACAGATCGAGAGCCATGTTAGATATCTCGACGATGTGTCGCCCATCATTAGGTTTAGGTAGACCACTCACCACCATATAGGCGTCCCCTATTGTCTCCACCTGCAGTGTCGATATATCAATTAATCAATCAATCAATCAATCAATCAACCTCCATTTGACTGACTGAATGACTGACTTACCTACTGGCTTATTGATTGATTAATTGTCTCATTCATACATTCTTTGATTGATATACTGTATATCTTGACTAATTAGTAATTAACTAACCTTATAGACATCATGTCTGGAGATGGTATCATCGAATGTTCCATAGAGGTCATTGAGAAGGTCAACGACCTGCATGGGCGTGGACTCAGAAGAGAGGTTGGTGAAGCCTGCGATGTCAGAGAAGTAGATGGTAACACTGGGGAACATCTCGGGTGGAACAGTCTTACCTATCTTCAGCTGATCAGCCACTGATCTGTCGTACAACAAACAATAACTTTAGAGGAAAACATGATTTAACGATATTTAGCACTTTATTTCTACAGTTCTTCCACAATAATACCGTTGTTTTAAAAATACTGTACTACTGAAATCGGTATACCAGAGTGGAGCATTGAATGCAAGGCTTCTGTATGTCGTAGTAGAGCACCAAATACAGCGGTACGATATAACATAGTAGAGCATAGAATACAGCGGTACGGTATATCATAGTACAGCATAGAATACAACGATACGGTATATCACTGTAGAGCATAGAATACAGCAGTACGGTATATCATAGTGGACCATGGAATACAGCGGCATGGTATATCACAATGGAGCATAGAATACAGCGGTACGGTGTGTCATAGTCGAGTATAGAATACAGCAGTACGGTATATCATAGTAGAGCATAGAATACAGCGGTATGGTATATCACAATAGAGCATAGAATACAGCGGTATGGCATATCACAGTAGAGCATAGAATACGGTACTGATTCTTTTTATTGATCTGCCACTGATCTCTCACAAAAAAATAAGAAGTAGATTTTAGAGATAAAAAACTTCTTATCTAAACTACGACATTTGCAATTATAATTGATTTCTCCATGCCGAGATAGAGTCTATAGGTATAATAATTCTTTAAATTGCCAGTTGTAATTATCATCCAAACTGACAACACTGGGTTACAGAATCGGAAAGACAATTTAACAGAATCTAATTCTTTTATTTTAATTTTTAATTATCCCCACTACAAGTTTGTCAGCAGTGTTGAATGGACCCTTTTAAATGTCCTCACTATAAGTTTGTCAGTTGTTTAACTTTTTAACAGGTTTCAGGTTTTTAAATACATTTTCCATCAAAACTCAGACGTAAATTTTAGATATAGAGATTATAATACCGTTTTACAGATCATAACTTATGTACAGCTCTTACGGAGGAAGCATTCTGTTTAGTAGAAGCTCGGTCTTCCTCTTCTCTTCCATCAGCTCGGCTGTTCTCTGCTCCACAATCGCCTCCAGGTTGTTCGCGTACTTCTCCAGCTTCTCCAGGACATGATCCACCAGGTCGATCCTCCTGAAGAAATAGATACGAAGAAATACCATCTACTTACCATCACTGTCAATTCAGCGCTACTGTGGCATATAGCATAGAACGGCGCTTTATAAATACACTTATTATTATTATTATTACGGCAACAGACAACAGCAACAATAACAACAACAAGAGTACTACTGTCGTCAATGACAACATCGAGCACGTCCATTAACCTTTTCTAAAGTTCTTTATTTTTGTTATATCTCAACATTTTACTCTATATTATATTATATTATATTATATTATATTATATTATATTATAATATATTATATTATATTATATTATATTATATTATATTATATTATATTATATTATATTATATTATATTATATTATATTATATTATATTAAATTATATTATATTATATTATATTATTACATTACATTACATTACTTACCTGCCGCCCCCCAATCTCTTGATTCTCCTGACTAATTCCTCGGCCCCGGGTCTCTCTTGGGGGTTCTCCCCCCAGCATTCTCTCAAAATGTCCGACAGCTCAGGCAGCTCCACGAGTTTGGAGGGCAAGGGTGGCCTATAGGGGCTACTACCCGCAGATATGATCAAATGTAAAACTTCTGTCGTCAAAAAAACAGCAGTAAAAAGCGGGTAAAGCTAAGCTTAACGTCAGTTTCCTCACTCGAAAGCGATGTCAGTGATGTCAATAAATCAACAAGTACACAGCTAGTAATTATCTAAAGTGATCTTCTAAAACTAGACACAATAAGAATGCTGCCTGAAGATTGACGATGAAAACCGGGAAATTACCTGAGACTATAATTAGCTTTGATACACCGGCCTTAGTGGACATGATAGCAGCTAGAGCGAACACTCGATTTCAAATTTACCGTACAAAGTCAAACCCACAGTCAGAAACTTTGGTTTCTAGTAATTTACAAATTCATAGCCAAATTTTAACTTAAGTTTGACATTTTTATTTGTTACTTTTTAAATTTTCATTTTGATTTAACAATAGAAAAAGACTGATATTCTATATTGAGATAACAAGAAAATGATCTATTCATTTTAAATTATTGAGCCGATAATTTAAAACCGATTCCAGACTGGGATTCTAAAGAAGAAGAAGAAGAAAAAGACGAAGTAGAAGATGATGATACTGATTCTGAGATGGGATCATTCGCTAATTTAAACAACAAAGTCTGACCTCTGGCTCTCTCCTCATCCTCTATAAAGAACGGCGGAGCTCTGTAGCAGATCTCCTGAGCTATGATAGCAAAGCTGTAGACGTCTCCTTTCTGAGTCCCATACACGGGTCCTGCGCTCATCCGCAACAGCTCCGGAGCAGTCCACAACATGCTCCGGTACTCTGCGTCCCTATCTTCCCCTGCAGGAACTGTCCCCCTGACAGCAGGTGGTTCCGCTCCCCAGATAGGTGAATCAATCCCCATAAATGGGGGGTCAGTGCCCCTGAAGGCTGGAGGAACGATGCAGGAGATCTTTAGAGTCCAGCGGTTGTCGACGAGGCAGGTGTAACTGGAGAGAGATCCGTGGGAGTGGAAGAGAGAACGGTGGAGATAGGAGATACCCTGAACACACGCAGATCTTCAGCATTAATTGTTTAGTAATAAAAGGTATTTACCTTGTGTCAACTAATCGCTTATTTGTGCGTCATTAAATGACTGGATTTTTAACCGTTTTTTAAGACATGCATGTAGACTGATGAATGTAGAAAGTTTGTTAATTAATTGTTTGATTGATCTCAATTTATTATTTTGACTTGAGGTTCTTTCACATTTTAACTTTAATACAGACCAAACGTTGACGTTGTCGATTTACGTCTTACCAATTGATCTTTTATAATAAGTAGCGGCGCCTCTGCTCTAATAGTAAACAAAGATCATTGATAAGATTATTGATAACACTTACATTGATAAGATCATTGACAACACTTACATTGATAAGATCATTGATAACACTTACATTGATAAGATCGTAAATCATTGAGATCCTGAAGAAGGAGTCCAGTTTGACATCGTCGTCATCTAAGATATCCTGCTAGAATCATTTAAGAGATCGATAATCAATCAATCGATTAATCATCGACTAATAATGACTAACAGGCAGCGCTGGATGTGGGAGCTCATCCACAATTAGGAGCACAAAGTCATGAGGAGTGCTCATAAATGAGGAAGGCAGGAGACTGTGCTCTTATATGACCGTGTATGTGCTCTAGGACCTGCCTTTAGGCTGAAGATTAAAGAGTGAAATAGCTGTCCTATAGCCGATGTTATGTGGCGAAGGTATCTTTCGCTCCGAAAGCTATCGTAGCAGTAAGTAACTTTTGGATTTTATGAACCATTTTGCGACCGATATCTGAATTTATTTCAGCTACTTGTGACGGGGGAGATATCTGCTGAGACTCGGGCGGTTATCGTAAATTAAAACAAAGTTTGTCGCACAGGTGACTCCAGCCAATAGGAGAGCGCGATATCCGCGCAAATGTTTAGAATTCTTGGAAATATGACATAGTAGGCTCAAGGTAAAGTTGCGCATAGAAAAGCCTCATGAAATGACAAAAAAACATATTTTTAGTTATCTCGCGGATAATGTCAAATGGTAGAGATTTGAAATCGGCGGGGATACTTGAAAATATTAGGCATTAGAATTATAAATTATCAACGCATGGTATACAGTTCAATTCAGTATACACACTTTATAAAAATAGGATATATCTGTAAACGTATAGTACTGATAACAATATCAATAATAATTGAATTATTAATTAAATTACCAAAACATTATTCATTAAACTATACCTGTTGCTCAAACGAAATATATTTACAATTTTTCTCCACCAGAATGGCTAAATGTGCATTATGCTTATTAGCGACAATTTTCTGTCCTTGTAAATATATTTGACACATGAGAATGTAATAAAGGTATGAACTGATGAACGATAAATATAAATACTAGGACCTTGAGGCGCCCTCTGCTGCAGCGCTGAACTACGTACAGAACCTTTCCATTCTCCACACTTGCTCCAATAAATGACTGGATGTTGTCATGGTTTAACTCCTTCAACTGCGCAACATTGATCATAGAAAAATATATGATCTGAAAAAGATTCAAAGTCAGTCATAATCAGAACTAATTTTATATAAGACTCTGGTATGCCACGTTGGGTATCTGCTCGCACCCTAATGAAATTTCTGCACGGGTCAATAGGTCGAGGTATACTTAACGTCAAGGTTAGAAGCCCACCGCTAATCTTCCACCCAGCTGGATAAACTCGAGCTACCGACACAGTGATTAGTATTAGTGCTTTTGAAGCAGTCACAGCCCAAATCATAACAAGAGTTGGTACCTACATGTTAACGAAACATTTTATCACAGCAATTCGTAAATAAATTCATTATGTCTAAATATGCTATATTTAAGAATGTTGGATGATTTAACAATCTACTCATATGTGCAAATGGAGTGGAAAGGGGAAGACAGAGATATGTGAGGAGTTATAAGCCATGGACCTGCCTGTAGGCAGTAGGCTAAGGTAGAGAGAGAAAGAAAGAAAGAGAGAGTGAGAGAAAGAGAGAGAGGGATGGAAGGAAAGAGAGATAAAGCTTAAAAATGCTGTCTGTTGTATAGTTAATCAATGATGACCAACAAGTAACAAGTAACATAATTTATTGATACAATCATTCTTAATTGTAACGATGAAAACGTTTAGCAAGCTAAAGGCTGCAACATACGTTCACCAATGCAATCAGATCCTCCCTGGTGAGGCTCACCACCTGACGAGCCACCACCACCACGCTCACCAGGCTGCCACGGTACATCACTGGTGGCTCCAACACTCTCTCTCCATAGCGCCCCCTCGTGTGCGCTGCCGCAGCCAGGTCCATGACGTCATACGAGTGTGAGGCGCAGTCACGTGATATCTGCGAGCATAGATATGAAAATAATAACTCTAGAATAATGCTGTCGTCAACGACAACATCGAGTTTTATGATCTGCTTAAAGCCAGGCCGACTGGTAAACCTAAAAACGACCTATAAACTCTACAAATCTAATATCCAACAATCCCTTCGAAATATGTGGAATTAAACGAATAACACATGATATCTACCCAATTCTACGTTAGGTGACCGAACCTAAGTTATTAATTGTGATTTTATTATTTCTAATACATAACGTTCTATTTCTATAATGTTCTACATGGGTAAACAGGATTGTTTTTTGGGAATGACGCCCCTGCACAGTAAATGTGAGTCGAAGCTGAGAAAGGCATAGGGTGCCCACCTTGTCATAGGCAGAATCCTTAAGAATAGGGGTATATCAA
>CAJHZI010000842.1:595000-648251 GCA_905160935.1 Enchytraeus crypticus
AGTGGAAGGAAAAAGAGGAAGAGGCTGAGAGAGATTAAGAATATTAGATGATTTAAAAATCCACTCATGTGTGGACACGAAGAGAAAAGCGGAAGATCGACAAGAGCGGAGGAGTTATATGCCATGGAATGTGGGAAGAAAGTTACGTGCTAAAATTGGCCTCTAATAGTTAATGTATTTACTAATTAAAACTAAATTTAAATCAAATCGATGTAGATATTTAGAGGAATATTATACAATCTGATGCATTTAGAATGATATCTCCGGTTCTCCACCATGTCGTTTTTAAACTGCTTGCGGGATATCTATGCTTATTAAACCCACCTCTACCACTATACCCACCTCTACCACTATACCCACCTCTACCTCGGCTGACCAGACTGTCGAGGTACCTATCGACCTCCTGATCGGTGGGCTGATCGCTCATCTGGATCCACCTCGCATCGGTCACGTTCCCCGCCAGCATCTCCCCTCTGATCCTGCTCATGCCCCCCTGGCACACCCCGCCCAGGCTGTCTGACAGGTAGACCGCTCTGCCCCACCCATAGCGACGAAACAGGGCCAGGAACGCCCGTCCAAATGCCGTCCAGGACCCCACAGTGCGAACCGTCGTGACGAGGCTGGACTTGTCGTCCATGTTGCCATCGAGACACGACTCGGGCAGGAAGAGAGTGTTGTAGAATGTGGCCACGTATGCCGTGCTGGCACAGGCTGGAAGAGAATTTAAGATAAATATATTAATTGGAAAAAGGTATGAAGAAGATAAATGTATGAATTAGATTGATCAGGTAAATTAAGTTACTAAAATACTGTACAGCTGAATGAAGTAATATATTGATATTATTATCCAATATTCTAATCAAAATATCACAAGGTAATGATTTCTATCACTTGTAATTAATGCCATATGTTAAATAGCTACAGTAAAAATGAAATATTTAACAGGTTGCTATTTTTCCTGTCATTGCGCCCTCTTTATGTAACAGTAGAATAATTAGAAGGAACAAGAATAGTATACAGATACATAGGCCTACACCTACTGTATATAATCAGCGATAAATGAGGGCAACTGCGGAAAGTAACGGGAAACCACTCAGAAGTCATACTTTTCCCAAGCTATTGGCTACATAAGGTATGGGTAAGGCATAGAGTTTTGTGAAGGGATTAACTTGTTGATCTAAGGAGTGCTCTTATGGAGCGAGAAAGCGCACTTTGAGTATGAATATGTACCTGGAATCTGCCACTTGGCAGTGCATTGAAGAGAGATAGAAAGAGAGAGAAATGATAGAGGATAGATTGTAGGAATAGTCGAATGGTTAAGATACCCGCAGAGCACTGAGGTCCAAGGATCACATTCACCCTATGAGTGAGCACAAGGAGCAGAGCAGCATCTGTGGCCCCCTGACCGGTGCAGTGAGTCTCTACGTACCAGAAGCTGTGTAGTAAAACAAACGATAATCACACATTACAGTGAAATTTTTGTGCTGTGGGAATGTACTTGTGCGCTGTGGGAATGTATTTTGTGCTGTGAGAATGTATTTGTGCGCTGTGGGAATGTATTTGTGCGCTGTGAGAATGTATTTGTGCGCTGTGGGAATGTTTATGTACACTGTTGGAATGCATTTGTGCGCTGTGGGAATATATTTGTACATTGCGGGAATGTTTATGTACACTGTTGGAATGTATATTTGTCCGCTCTAAAATAACATTTTATACGAATGAAAAAACCGTTAAATTTTATAGGAATGGATTTTAAACACTGAATTAATAAAAAAATTGAAATAATCATTTATTTTCACCTGATATTCTGTTCTTTAAGATACCCTTGTTTCTGCGCCTCTCGTATCGCTATGCTAATGGCCCCCTGATTGCCTGGAGCGCTGTTATACCCCACCCTGATCTCCCCTCCAAACACTTCCTTCATTACAACCACCAGCAGCAGCAACAACATCATTGCCTCGGTCTTCCTCAGTAAAATAAGAAATAAGTCTACAAAAGTCGTAGCACTATCGTAAAGTTATCGTAACACTATCGTAGAATTATCGTTCTGCTCACCTGCTTGGATTTGTCTCAGTAGTGCTCTATGTTGTCATGGAGTCCAGTATCTTACAATAATAATAATAACACACATTATAGTGAATTAAACAACTACGATGATATCTGTCAGTTTTAATACCACATATTTAATCCGTTGGGCAATTTTGTCCATTTTCCGTGTAGCCAGTCCAGTGAATGTCCGAGATTTTAAACTCAGATCAGCACGCCTGGGATTCGAACCCACAAGGGTTCAATTCACCTCAGGATCTGTCATTTAAAACTTCTGGACGTTACCTAACGCCTCTACCACTGCGCTATTGAGACAATCACAATTGAGACGTTCTAATTGTTGTTATGATATGCTAAGAATGAAGCAATACAATTCCCACATAACCTGTCATTGAATTCAAAAATAGCAGACGAGATCTCACGCTATTATTGTCACGTAGGTAACTAACTGAAGCCTGTGTAGTACATTAACACGATTAACCTGCAAACTGACGGTAAATACCGGCTTATAGGTTGAGCTCTCTCTCTCTATCTCTCTCTCTCTCTCTCTCTCTCTCTCTTAGATGGCAGGTCCATGGCATACATACAACTCTTCCACATCTTTCTGTACACTTCATTTTTCTTCATATCAACATATGAATTAGTTATTAAATCATCCAGAATCTCAAGTCTTGGTTTTTCCTCTAACCTATTTTCCTTCCATACTTCTTTAAGTTGCCTCCTTTAGTAAATCATTCTTTTAAAGAAAAGGACCCATCCAATTCTTTCTATTTCTAATGATATCTATCAATTGTCTATTTTTACTACCCTTCTTAGCATTTCTCCGTTACTTACTTTGTCGGTCAATCTTCTCTTCTCAATTCTTCTCCATGGCCACAATTCTATATTATCTACTAAGGTTCTGCATTCACGCTTCATAAGGAGAGCAACAAAAATGAACAAATTATTCATTCCCAATTCAAAAGACGATAAATCAATCAATCAATAGCAATTTAGCGTCGGGTTCCTCGCCACAAGGCAATGTCAAGGACGTCTCTTGCAGAACCTACACAAACAGGCGTCAAAACACCACACGATGACGACTGAGTACACAGAGACCACAAGAGAAAGCGAGATCAAAACAGTGCAAGTCCAATATCCAAGGCAAGCGGGTCAAACTTTAGTTCTTTGGCGGAAAGAGATGGATTTTTTGCTTGCCCAGGAAAGTACCAATACAATTACAAGATCGAAGGTCTTGTGGCAGAGTGTTCCATATTACTATGCCATATCCACTCCCTATATAGCCTATGGCTAAGAAAATATATAGCTTCTGAGATGGTTTCTCTTTGCCTTATTTACGTTACTGGCTGGAGCCAGTGGTGAAGTCGGTAATATACTCGAGCGCGGATCAGTATGTGCGGGGTTCAAATCCTGGGCTCGTCCGTCACTGACATCGCTTTCGAGTGAGAAAACTGACGTTAACCTTAGCTTTACCAGCTTTTACTCAGTGATGGCTTAGTTACCACTTACGACAAGTTCATTTAGCGGCTTGTCTATTCTTCTTAAGGTAACATTAGATATAAATCCAACTAGCCGGTATACATGTACATTTGTATATACGTGTATATACATGTAGAGTTCTACTTGTATAGAAACTGAGAGTTGAAATAACTCATAGGATATTGTGTCGCGCATGCGCTCCGTGGTCCCTTGAGAGTTCTTAGAACTTGTAGAGAGAGAGCGAGGGAGAGAGAGAGATAGATCGAGAGAGAGGGAGAGAGAGAGAGAGAGAGATAGAGAGAGAGAGAGAACTAGAGAGATATAAGAGAGAGTGAGAGTGAGCGATAGAGGGAGAGAGACTGAGAGGGAGAGAGATAAAACCGAGAATGAGTATGAGAGAGGAAGAAAGAGAAGAAAGAGAGAGAGAGAGAGAGGACGAGAGAGAGAGAGAAAGAAAGAGAGAGAGAGACAGATAGAGAAAGTGATAGAGAGACAGCCGAAAGAGAGAGGGAGAGATAGAGAGAGAGAGAAAGAAAGAGAGAGAGAGATGGAGAGAGAGAGCGATTTGATAAAAAGCGACACTTGATGGTGCTACAAAGTAAGCCATTAGCAGTAGATTTGATTTCAACGTACGTGCATTTTTATGGAATGTCTCAATGCTCAGCTGTTACTATAAATAAATTTAAAACAAGAGTTCAACAAATCTCTCTCTCTCTTTCTCTCTCTTTATCTCTCCCTCTCAATCTCTTTCTTTATCTCTATCTATCTATCTATCCATCTATCTATCTATCTATCTATCTCTCTATCTATCTATCTACCTATCTATCTATCTATCTCCCTCTCTCTCTCTCTCTCTCATTCTACTCTCGTGTAACCCTCTGCCCCTCTGTCTCTATCTCTATCTCTCTCTCTCTCTCTCCCTCTATATATATATATATATATATATATATATATATTTCTCTCTCTTTCTCTCTCTCTCTTTCTCTCTTTCTCTCTCTCTTTCTCTCTCTCTCTCTCTCTCTCTCTCTCTATCAGTCACTCTCATGTACCTCTCTGCCCTACTCATCTTCAACCTCTCTCATTATATGTCCTGGTCTTAAATCATACAACTTACTATTTTTAAACTCTGAATTCTCAAGGCAATAATCTATGCAATATATCTCTCAAACAATTTATCTACAAAGTTTTAAACACAACAGAGTTGCCATCTACCAAAGATTAAGAAAAACATTAAACCAGCGTTAACATCAGTCTCGTAGGAGCATTAGCAACGAGCTAGCCTGGAATTTTAACCCCGCATGTACTGATCCGCAGTCAGAGACTCTACCTTTCATATCACAATCTCAGCCAACAATATCACATCTCTCTCTCATAGTGGACTGCCTACTGGCAGGTCCATGGTATATAAAACCTAAACTCTTATTTGTCCTCCGCTTTCCTTTTCATGTCCACATATGAGTGAATCTTTAAATCTATCACTCTCTCTTAGTGCATTGCCTACTGGCAGGTCCATAGTATATATAACTGAGAGTTAACCTTAGCTGATAGTTAACTGACGTTAACCTTAGCTTTACCAGCTTTTTTAAAGATTTGTGAAGAATATATGTCACTCCTAATGTCTGAGAAAATATATAATTCTATTGTAATCTACTTTAAATGATCAACTCTAAATGGTTACGCGAATAAATGTGTAATTTAATGTTTATATTAAGACAGTTTTGTGACCCGAAGTCATCATCGACGACCGTTATATCGCTTAGCCCGTATCGAGGTCCTCAGTCACTGCTGAGAGCTGAGTGTCAAGGACGTGCCTGACATTTAGCGAATCTTACCCAACAACCAGTACGTCTTCATCATGCCTTTACCCTATCAGTAAATCAAACCATCAATCAATCAATAAATCAATCAATCAAACAATCAATCAATCATTCAATGAATTCGTCAATCAATTGGGGGACGGGATTTAGAGCAGATGCTTAAATTGTGCGTTTTACAACCTCCGTACCTGAGTTTCTGACCAACGGTGGACTGCATGTCTCGTAAAAGCCGACAAAGCACTAATATCCAAACCAACGTCAGAATGGGCATTCGGTTGGTGAGCGCCTAGGCTCCAGAAATTGTTACAAAATTCTCCATATCACGACCCTAGCTAAAGTGAGCTTCAAGGGGGGGGGGGGTGACGGTGATGATGATTAAACTGCGCGTCATTGTAGAAAGTTCAGCACGTCGAGACCGGTTACTACAGGGATGGGTGGCCACCTTGGAAGACCGAATACGGACAGCTTCGAATGAAAAAACTTCGAGTGAGTCACAATGTGATTCCTACATCAGTGATTACATTAGAGATTATTATTAAAGATGGAGAGAAAGGAGGAGATAAAGAAAACAAAAAAACCAGCTGAGAATGAAAAATTTGTTAACAAATTCGGTTGTCACGTGTGTAACCTACGAAATCAATCAATCATATAAGAAATCTTTCATTTAAGATTAAACACCTAAAGAGATTAATAATAATTCTGATGCCTGATGAATATACTTCTGAACAGAATTCTTACTTTAGGATCGCATTTGAGTCCCGTGTAATTGATTTGATGCTTCGAGATGCATTACGTAATAAAATTCATTGATTGGTTGATTTTTTTGATTGATTTTTGATAGACTGATTGATTGGTTGATTGATTGAATGATTTATAGTGTGAATGATTGATTGGCGGATTGCTTTATTAATTGATTGATTGATTTATGAACCTTGACGAAGGTTTCACCACGGTATTCAGACTGGTAGCCGTGAAAAGCTTCGAGTGCATTACAGGCTGCCTCACTCATGTGAATGCGAGAGGCTGCAAATATGTATATATATATATATATATACTGTATATATGTATATAAATATATATGTATATATATATATATACATATATATATACACAGGGTGAGTACAAGAAAATGATAACACCTGCAAAAAGTTTGAATATCTCAGGCTATTGTTAATATTTTACAATAAAACTTTTACCAATTACTTAAGGACTAACTTTTGATGGGGTGGCCAATTTTCATCCATTTTGGGTACATAGACAGGCCAGTTATGCAAGTTTCAGCAGAGCAACCCCCCTATTTTTACTTAAAAATGGCGTAAAGCACCTCCTGCAGTTCTGTCTTGTTTTTAGGCTTCGGCTGGTGTTTCTGATAGAGATGCAGCATGATTCCCCAGATATGGTAATCCAGAGGATTATGATCGGGTGAGTTTGGAGGCCATTCATTCTTCTTGATGTAATCCGGGTTTCTCTCGCTGATCCTTTCCTGTGCATGACGAGATGCATCAGCCGGAGCACCATTCTGCTGAAAGATGAAACCATTTGGTAGAAGAGCATGGCAATCATCAAACAGCTCCGGAAGCAAAGTACTGACGTAATACTGAAAGTTCAACCTTACCTTCTCGTCAATGAAGTGCAATCTGCCCTTACCGTTGTAGCAAACGCCATTTTAAGGTAAAAATGGGGGGTTGCTCTGCTGAAACTTGCATAACTGGACAATCTGTGCACCAAAATTGATGAAAATTGGCCACCCCACCAGAAATTAGTCCCTTATTAATTGGTAAAAGTTTAATTTACAAATATTAACAATAGCCTGAGATATTCAAACTTTTTGCAGGTGTTATCTTTTTTTTACTCACCCTGTATATATATATATATATATATATATATATATATATATATATATATATATATATATATATATATATATATATATATATATATGGTCAATTGATCAAAAAATAGATCAATCAATCAAACGATCGATTAATCAATTAGTGAATCAGTCATCAAAATATTCACAAAGAGAGAACCAATCAATTAATCAATGGACCAGAAATTACTCTCAATACAGCAATCAGTGAACTGTCGATTATTTAATCAATCAATCAATCAAAAAAATCGTCTAAACAATCAATCAATCAATCAATCAAGCTGCAGTTTAACGATCAGGCAATCAGTGAATTTATGGGTCAGTGTCAAAGCAATCCATAAGCTCCCCAGGAGTCCATCAACGTTGAAAGAGCTAACCGAAAACTGCATAGAAAGTATTTATTAAAAGTGTTAACATTGAGAAGAAGGTATTAACAAGCGGGTTATTAAATGCAATTTTCCTTTGAAATACGTTGCGTGTAGATCAGTTATTGACCTATCACATAGATTATTGACGTCCCTCACATTGCTATATGGCTAGGAACCGGACGTTAAATTCTTATTGATTGATTTATTGATTGAAAATCATAGATTAAACTCAGTAATATATTTAATTAACTTCAGTTCTTATTTTCATCGCTATGGAAATAATTATTTGTAGATTGTGCTTTAGTCTTTGGACTGACTTTGAATTTGATTTTGGAATTTGCACCGTAACTTCTTTTTGCTCGCCGGCTTTTTCTCAATAATGCTCGATGTTGTCATTGATGACAGTAGCGCTTTAATTTCCAGTTTTATTATGTTTTTTAGTCAGTTTACATTAAATTTTCATTGTACTACGCCTCTTAGATCCACTATACGGTACACTTCTATATATTTCTTAAAGTAATGTTGAAAGTTGACGGACTAAACCTTCTCCAGTTGATTCCATCCTGGAGGCGACGTTGACGGTGTCTCCAAACAAACAGTAACGAGGCATCGTGTGCCCTACCACACCTTAAATCAATCAATCAATCAATCCATCAATCAATCAATCAGTCTATTAATCAATCAACCAACCAATCAATAAAATGGTAAACCTATCTATAAATCCATCAGTTAATCAGTCAGTCTATCAATAAATCAATCAATCACTCACTCACTCAATCAATCAATATTCAGATATTGAATCTGTCAAGCAAGCGAGAACAGTTGAAATGAGTTTCTACTGGCAATTTTCTTTTTATTTCAACAAACTCTCATTTTAAATCCTTTCAAAAACCCACTGTTACCAAATCCCAATGGAGGTTGATTGATTGATTGATTGCTTGACTTATTGATTGATTGATTGATTGATTTATTTATTGATTGACTGACTGATTGATTGATTGATCGATCTATTGATTGATTTATTGATTGATTTATTGATTGATTGCTTGATTGATTTATTGATTGATTGATTGATTGACCTGCAGCACAGGGCCCGGTGTGAAGGCCAATCCTGAGTTTAAGAGAGGCGTCAGGCCTATGACGTATCTTGAACGTGGCGGCTTCCTTCAAAAGATCGAGCGCCATGTTAGATATCTCGACGATGTGTCGCCCATCATTAGGCTTAGGTAGACCACTCACCACCATATAGGCGTCGCCTATTGTCTCCACCTGAAGTGCAGATATATCAACCAATCAATCAATTACTCAATCAATCAATAAATCAATCAATCACTCAATCAACCTCCATTAGGTCGTGGTAGACCGCTCACCAACATGTAGGCGTCCCCTATTGTCTCCACCTGCAGTGTACATCAGTCAGTCAGTCTATCAGTCAATCTATCAAACAATCAATAAACTATTCAGATCAATCAATTTGATTGATTTTTCGGTAGATTAAGTAATTGATTGATTAATTGGTTGCTTTGATTAAGTGATTGATTGATTGAGAGATTAAGGGATTGATTGCTTGATTGATTGATTAATTGATTGATTGATTGACTGATTGCCTGACTGTCCGACTTACTGACTGATTAATCGATTAAATAATGGATGTATTGATTTACAGATGTATTGATTATCTAACCTTATAGACATCATGTCTGGAGATGGTATCATCGAATGTTCCATAGAGATCATTGAGAAGGTCAACGACCTGCATGGGGGTGGACTCTGAAGAGAGGTTGGTGAAGCCTGCGATGTCAGAGAAGTAGATGGTAACACTGGGGAACATCTCGGGTGGAACAGTCTTACCTATCTTCAGCTGATCAGCCACAAATCTAAAGCAAAACCACATAATTAAAACTCTTTACTCTCTCTACTTTAAATTAGATTCTTAATTTTGAATAAATTTTAGTAAATTATTAATGAAATTTAAATTTATTAAATAATTAATTCGTAGCAAGATAATATATGTTTTTTAATAACAGAGTTTCACAAATTTTCTGAATTGTAATGCAGAGAATTTCCAAAAATCTACTATTATTATACCTAAATAGACCAATATTTTCTACCTTTATTTAATGGACTTATTTACAGTATAATTAATACGTTAGTTTCGATATTAATTGAATTCCTCTTCCAATCAAAGTCGACTTCAAGAGAAACCTTGTGCTTATGACCTTGAGCCTATAAACTTGCCCTTATGGCCTTGTGCTTATGACCTTGCCCTTATGGCCTTGTGCTTGTGACCTTGCGCTTTTGACCTTGCGCTGTTGGCCTTGAAGCTAACCCTCTAAAATCTACAAACCTTTCCACGCTACTAAAGTGGAAAGTTCACGGATATATTATGAGACCAACATAGACAATAAGAATAACGCCCAGGGCCCAAAGCGTTGTTGTCAATGACTACAGCGAGCACTATTGAGAAAAATCCAAGCCGACCTGCCAAAATGTCCGAAAACGGTGCAAAGTCTAAAATCTAGGAAAAATGTAAAGCTGGTTTACGTCGTTTCTAAGGTTTACGTCGGTTTCCTCACTCAAAAGAGATGTCAGTGACGGGCGAGCCCAGGATTTGAACCCCGCACATACTGATCCGCGGTCTAATGTCTTACCGACAGTCCAAAATATGTTTAATGTGTTGAGGAGTTGAAGCAACCAATGCAATAACGATCATCATCATTACTCACTGGGGCAACATTTGATTGAGCAGCATATCGGTCTTCCTCTTCTCTTCCATCAGTTCAGCTGTCCTCTGCTCCACAATCGCCTCCAGGTTGTTCGCGTACTTCTCCAGCTTCTGTAGCACGTGATCCACCAGGTCCAGCTTCCTACAAAATACAGACGATGAGAGGGGTGAACACAAAATACAGACGACGAGAGAGATGAACAAAATACAGACGACCAGAGTGATGAACAAAGAACAGACGACGAGAACCAAGAACAACATACAGACCTCGACAACGATGTTCGATAAATGCGAATAGATAGCAAACACGTAATAGAACATAATAAAATAACCAAATACTAACATAATAAATGGTTCCTCTACCATAAAATTTATCTCTTATATTTATATAAGTTTGATAATGTATCTATCTATTTAATTTTTCTATGACAAAATTTCTAACGACCAATTCTATTAAAGAGGTGAACTTGTCTGTTGATTACGATTAACATGTGATCGGCGCATACAGCAATCAAACCATTGAAAACTATGATCATTTGATCAGACCTTCCTTTGCTGTAGGTCTTGAGTTGTTTGGCTAGATCATCGAAGGAGGGTCTCTGATGCTGATCCTCCGCCCAGCACTGGGTGATGATCGACGTCAGCTCAGGCATCTCGTTGAGCTGAAAGGGCAGGTTAGGTCTGTAGGGGTTCCAGCCCCCCGCCACTATTCTACTCACGATCTCTGCCCAATCAATCAATCAGAACATTAATCAATCAATCAGTCAATCAATCAGGCAGACTATTAATTCAATTAATCAATCAGACCGTCCATAAGTATATGTATCTATCAGTGTATCAGTCAGACCGTCCATAAGTATATGTATCTATCAGTGTATCAGTCAGACACAATCTATCTTTGTTTTTATTCTTTAGAATTGTTATCTGATATTTACATCATCAACGTCACGATTAGGGGGATCAACAATGACTACTTGTACATCATATGAGCATAGGCAACTATTTAACTAAGGTATTTTTCTCTATCTCTGTTTCTCTCTCTACCTCTCTCTCTCTCTCTCTCTCTCTCTCTCTCTCTCTCTCTCTCTTAGTGACTAACGGCAGGTCCATACTTAACAAAAACTTCATAAACAGAAGATTCCAGCCTTTCAATACGCACCTTTAGATCACAAAACAAAAAAATCAAAGAAACATTAGCAACAAATATTCACCCTTAGCATTACGGTCCTCGATGAAGTATGGCTGAGCCTTGTAGGCGATCTCCTGGGCCACCACGGCGAAGCTATACACGTCACCCTTGGGCGTGCCGAACGGTGGGCGTGTCTTCATGCGCAGCACCTCGGGGGCGGACCACAGCATATCCCTGTAGCGCTTGTATTCGCCCATCTCGAGAAGCTCCGCCTCCGTAGCTGCCACTCTAAACACTGACGGAATGATGCAGCCAATCTTGAGCGTCCAGCGGTTGTCAATCAAACAGTTGTAGCTCGTCAGGTTGCCGTGCGAGTGGAAGGGTGACTTGTGGATGTAGGACATGCCCTGAAGAGCAGAGAGAGTAAGGATTAATCAATACTGCAGAGAGATATGTTACGTAGAATTAAATCCATCAATAAATCAGTAGAGCATTCAATCAATCAATCAGTAAGAATGTAACATTCGGTTCAATGTCAGGAGAGTCGTGTGGATCAGTGGTAGAACACCCGACTTCTGAATTGGAAGTCCCGAGTTCGAAGGGAGCTGCTACATAGGCTTTCTCTTCTAAATCAAAACAAAAGCTGGTAAAGCTAAGGTTCACGTCAGTGCCTCAATCGAAAACGATGTTAGTGACGGGATATAGCCCAGTATTTGAAGTTTTGAACCCCGCACATACACACCCCGCACATTCTAGACCTCTCCGCCTCGACCCCAAAGTTAATGAAGAAAGAAGACACGTCTAATACCCGATCTTATTAACGGATATATGTTCTCTCAGATATCAATTGACAGAACTTGATTTTATCCGCGAGATAACTCTAATCTGCTTTTTGCATTTTATAAAACTTTTCTATTCCCAACTTTAACTTGAGTCTGTAACGTCATATTCCAAGAATTCTACATAGTGGCTGGGATTTTACGCTCTGTTAGTGCTGGAGCCGATAACCCCCGGAATTTCAGAAGATACTTTCCCAGTTATAGTGGCTCAAACAAGCTGAGTTATCTGTCGATAATTCGTTCATAAAATGCAAAAGCGACTTTCTGCGACGATATCGTGCGGAGCGACAGATATCTTTCCTTCATAAAATTTGGCATAAGAGTGGGTATCACAAATCAGACACAATAATCTGCTACATATATGCATTAAACTTGCAATCTTATTTAAAAATCGAACAAAAAATAAATTATTTATTGATTGGATGTCGCCTTTGTCGCTAGCTTAGAATTAATATGATATCTTACGTTGACGAGATCAGAGATGAAGGAAATGCGAAAGAACCAATCCAGCTTTATGTCGTCATTGGTAAGCACGTCCTATAAAAATTATTTAGAAACACCATTATCTTGGGCGAGAAATATAATTATATATCAAAGATTCTATTTATTGTTTTATCCCATCACTCTTCCTTGCAGAGAAGCCCTTGGAGCTTCTGACCTTAATGTTAAATTCACGTAATTCATAATGTCGTAGGCCCTAACAATTATATTATGCTAATATAATCTCCTCCAAAAGAACTAGCTTATGTGCTTTCAACCAAGACCAATAAAATAAAAAGTTTCTTTCAACCCGGTTATAATATGCCTCTTATAACTGAATAAACACCTCGGTTGTGAGATGAATCAAAATAAAACAACCAGAGACTGCTATCTGGTGAATACAACTGCTAAACTAACATGTGGACTATCATCTGGTGAACACAACTATGATAACAAAATGTGTACTGAAATCTGTTGAATAGTACTTATAACAGAATCTGCAGCCCGCCACCTGGGGAATAAAAAAATGTAGACTACCACCTGGTGAATATAGTAAATAGTAACTTGCAGTCTGCCATATAGTGAATATAGTAACTAAGAACCTATAGACTGTCATCTGGTGAATATATTAGGCCTAAATAATTGCCTGATGACTGCCTAAGAGGTCAAAGAAGTAGAATCGAGGGAAAAGGAGGCAGAGGCAGGCCGAGATTAGGTATGTTAGATGATTTAAAGACCCACTCATATGTGGAAATGAAGAGGAAAGCGGAAGACATAGAAGAGTGGAGGCTTTATATCAATCAATCAATCAATAAGAATTTAACCAAGGACCATGAACCTGCCAGTAGGCAGTGCACTAAGAGAGAGACTACCACCTGGAGAATGTATTTATTATTAACCTGAAGACTGCCTCTATTACAGCGCTGCAGTATGTAACAGACTCTGTCAGGCTCTATACAGGCTCCTATGAATGACTGCACGTTATCATGGTTCAATTCCTTCACCTTATCAATCAATCAATTAGGTAATAATTAATTAATCAATTAATTTTTACTACATGAGTGAACCGTTGCATGTTTGTTAGATAAGCTGCTAAATTTATTTCTTTTTCGGTGATTTAATTAGGCCTAATACATTAATTGATTTATGTAGTGTATGACAGATTAATTAGTTATTGAATTAGTATGGTATATCAGTAGGTTTGTTAATTCATTAAAGAATAACTGCTATTTTTACTGAGTGATTGATTGATTGACTGACATATTGATTGATTAAATTTTGATTGCCTGATTGATTATTTTTGACGAACTGATCGATTGACAATTTCTTGATTCATTACTTGCTAGATTGATAGATTGATTAAATGACTGACTGATTGATTGATTGATAGATTGATTAACTGTTCGATTAACTGATCGATTGATTTATTGATTGTGGTACTGATTGCTTAATATGATTTACTGACCGATCGATTGATGGATTGTTTGATCGATTGATTGATTGCTCGATTTTTTGATTGATCGATCGATTGATTGATTGATTTATCAATTGATTGATCGATTGATTGATTGATTGATTGATGATTGACTGACTGATCGATTAACTGATAGATTGTCTAATCGATTGGCTGATCGATTTAATGATTAAATGATAAATGATTCATCTGATTGATTGATCGATTGATTGACTAATTGATTGACTGATTGATTGCCTGATCGTGTGACTGATCGATTGATTGATTGATTTATCTACTGACGGATGACTAACATTGACGAGATCGATGAGATCAGCCTTGGTTAGATTGATCGATGTTTTGCTCACTGACACCATTACGACCATGGAGCCCTTGTAGAACGCCACTGTCTCCCCGGGCCTACAATCACTAGACACGATGTTACTGCTGTGAGTCACCTCAGAGTCTGCCTTCCTCGCGCTGTCCATGTTGTTCTGTACCAAACATTCGACAGAGGGCGATACCAGGTATAGGGGTGGTAAATCAGATACATATATATATATATATACATGTATATATATGTGTGTGTGTGTGTGTGTGTATATATACATATATACTGTATATATATATATATATATATATATATATATATATATATATACATACATACATACAAGTATATATACAGTATATACATGTATATATATATATATATATATATATATATATATATATATATATATATATTATTATATTACTTAATGTTTAATATATATATATAATATTTTGTAATATACATGTATATATATATATATATATATAATGCCGATCTACCTCTATTTCACTTGTAGATGAATCAATCAATTAAATTAATTAATCATTCGTAGGATTAATGGATAGTTAATACCGATCCAGACTGCATGTTCTTCATAATCTCGATGTCATCGTAGTTTATCTTCCACATCAGCTGCTGTATCCTCGACTCCATGGCCTTCTCCCTGAGTCAATCAATCAATCAATCATCAATCAATCAATTAATCAATCAGTGAATCAATCAATTAAACAATCAATTAATCAATCAAATAATCAATCAATTAATCAGTCAACAAACCAACCAACATATAAACCTCTTAATAAATCAATCAATAAGCAAATCAATCAATTACTCAATCAATCAATACATTCAACAGTCAATCATCAATCAGTCAAACTAAACAACAATTTATAACTTGAAGAGTTAATTGAATTTAATTACTTGACTAAGTGATAAAACAAATAATGTTTTTGGAATCCTAGAAGACATATAACTATATTACTCGCCCCTGAATAATCGATGTTGTCAGTGACGACGATAGCACTCCAATTGTTAAATTTATATTGAGTATTGATTCAAGAGGTTTTGAATTTATGTCTTAAGTCCAATCAATCCCATTCATTTCGGGTGAATCGGTTTAAAGAAGAGGTTAGGGGGGAATTTACAGTGACTCTGTATCATTAGATCTCATTTTTTGATGTTTGTTGATCTGGTTCAGTATGTGCGGGGTTCAAATCCTTGGCTCGTCCGTCCCTGATATCGCTTTCGAATGAAGAAACTGACGTTAACAATAGCTTTACCAGCTTTTATCTACCTAGGAAATAATTTTAGCTACAAGGGCCCTGTAAAGCGGAAATAGGCCCCGAATTTTCTTATAGTTCCATTAAGTTTACTTTAGATTCCCACTTTAACGGCTGATTTACAGAGATAAAAAACTGGTAAAGCCAATGTTAGCGTCAGTTTCCTCACTCGAAAGCGTTATCAGTGACGAGCCAGCCCAAGATTTGATGTTTGCTCTGGGGACGTCCCTGACATTATCTGTTGGTGAACATTTGACATTACAACTTTTACGTACTACTAGCATCAATCTCTTTGATTTGTGATTAGTCGAATACGGAAACCTGATCAGATAGAAAACGTAGACTGAGACGATGAGAACAGCGCTACCAACACAAACACCAACCACAAGTGCTAGAGTGTTCACTGTATCAATCAATCAATCCATCGATCAATCAATCAATCAATCAATCAATCAGTCGATCAATCAATCAATCAATCAATCAGTCGATCAATCAATCAATCAGTACCCACACAGACACCCACCACCAGTGCTAGTGTGTTCACTGTATCAATAAATCAATCAATCAGTCGATCAATCAATCAATCAATCAATCAGTGTTCACTGTATCAATCAATCAATCAATCAATCGATCAGTCCATCAATCAATTAGCTAGAGTATTGAACTAGAGAATAGAACTAGAGTCGTCGTTACCCGCATCTGATTTAGCGGGGCAGGCTTCGCCCGAGAACCCGCAGGGGGGCGTGTCCTTAGGCGGGTAGTTGTTGAACCCCCACACAATGTCTTCTCTCAGCTTTATGATAGCCTAACATGCATCAATCAATTAAGCATTCAATAAATCAATCGAGAAATCAATAAAAGTAGGAAAACTCAATTTCTTTCAACATACATTTCCCCCTAACCCTAACCCTAACTCTAACCCTACCTCTAATCCTAACTCTAAACATACCTCTAACCCTAACTCTAACCCTAATTCTAACCCACCCTAACTCTAACCCTAACCCTAAACCTAACCCCTTCTAACCCTAAACCTAGCCCTAACCATAATCCTAAATCTAACCCTAACTCTAACCCTACCTCTAACCCTAACTCTAAACCTACCTCTAACCCTAACTCTAATCATAACTCCAATCCTAACCCTACCCCTAACCCCTTCTAACCCTAACCCTAACTTTAACTGTAACCCTAACTCTAACCCTAACCCTAACTCTAACTCTAGTCCTAACTCTAACCCTAACCCTAACCATAATTCTAACCCTAACTCTAACCCAAACTCTAACCCTAACTCTAACCCTAACCCTTGACGTCTCTGACATCATTCTTGTATGAGGAAATGGACGTTAAACCCTTATTACTCTTATTATTATTATACTGAAAGTAAAATAGCAATAATAATAATTAATGCTATTATATTATATTATAGAATAATTACATTATACGCATAGCTATATCTATATCTGAAAGTGTAGCTAAGAAACTTATAATCCATTTATTGTTATAAAATTTTATTCTTCTCAGCAAAGATGCTGAATAACTTTTCCGGATTCCAATATCATGTAGACACATAAAATTTAAAAATCATGGACAAATCTCTCTTTGCAGTGAATGAAAAACCTGCATAACGTCTCTGATACTTCGATATGTTTTTAAAGGTATTAAATTAGCAACAGTCTACAACTATTAAATGGTTGATTGATTGTTTAGTTGATTGATTGATTGGTTGTTTGATAGATTGATTGTTTTACTGATTGGTTGATTGATTGATTGATTTACTGATTGATTGACTGATTGATTGATTGTTTGCCTAGTTATTTTTCAATCTGTACGACTGAGGGGTGGTCAAATAGATTGGTTACTTGTGACCTCTTTGGCGGTCTTGTTTGTGTATGTCACCGCATATTTTTGGTTTATTGAAATAAACATAGTTCTTCTCTCTCTCCGATTAATTGGTTGCTTGATTGGTTGATTGATCGATTGACAACCCGAGTAATTGATTGATTGATCGATTACTAAATCACATATCATCACGTACCCCGGCCTGTGTCAGATCAATGTTGATGTAGGGCTGGAACTCATCTGACCAGGGTTCATATCCCCACAGAGTCAAAATCCTCTCCCTATCTCCATTGCTGTTGATCTGAACGTGCCCCGTTATACCTGATACAACAATTCACCAATACATTAGTCTAGTTATATGCTCAACTGACTGAGTTAAAGTGGTGTTAATCTTGTAAATATTTAATTGTTCAGAATTTTACAGGCTGGAGTTCAAAGCAATGGCTTTTATTCCATCATAGATTGAAAGTCCAGATTAGAGACAGACCGAGATTAGGACTGCTAGATAATTCCAAGATCCACTCATATGTGGACATGAAGATTAAAGCAGAAGACAGAGAAGATTGGATGCGTTATACATCATGGACCTGCCCGTAGACAGTGCACTAATTGAGAGAGAGAGAAGTTAATTCTTCAAGCATTTAGAAGTTTAATCTTTAGCATTTGAAAAACTACTAAATTAAACAAATTTAAACTACTTCAAAGCATTTAAACATTCAAAATATTTCAACTACTTTCAAACTACTTCTAGCATTTTAACTACTTGTAAATTTCAACTTCGCTAGCATTTTAACATAGCGTCCAGTCCTCCTACTGACCGTCGAAGCTGAGGCCGATGGACTCCTTGAAGAGGAAGGAGCCGTTACGGTAGTTGACGTCTCGATGAAGAGCCTTGTCGACGAGTCTGATGTAGAGAGACGTGATGTCATAGAGGTACAGGGCTGATGGCGTGGGCTATATACACAGACACACGCACACATACATACATAGACATGTACATATACAGACACACATAGACAAGAGCCTTGTCGACCAGTCTGATGTAGAGAGATGTGATGTCATACAGGTAGAGGGGCTGTACACACACACACATACACACATAGACCAGAGCCTTGACGACCAGTCTGATGTAGAGAGGCGTGATGTCATACAGGCAGAGGGGCTAAGTGTGTGGGCTGTACACACAGATATACACACACATTCACACACACATAGACAAGTACACATACATACACATACAAAGACTTCCACAGACTCGCTTCCGAGCTGGGCTACGAACTCAGGCCACTTGCTTCCGAGGCGAACACGCTAACCGTTTGGCCACATCCCCGACCGACTTTTCTCAGCTTATTACCTGCTATAAGTGAGTGAGAGACTCACATAGTCGACATCAGGTCTGAGCACGTCCCAGGGCGGCAGCTTGTTTCTCCTGTGAACCCTCGCCAAGAACTCCTCCGTAATGTTAGATAGGGTAGCGTCCCTGATTGTCATCTAACATCAATCAATCAATTCATCGATATGTTAAACAATCAGCAAACTAATCTTTCATTCTGACAATCAAAACGATTGATTGATTGATCAATAGATCAATAAATCAATTATTTATTAAGAATTCAATTGATTGCTTGATTGATACTTCATCGCTCAATCACTATTCAAATATATCAATCAATCAGGACTAATCGATGGTAACTTTAGCCATTAACTGTAGCCACTACACTCTAACCACTATCTCTAGCCACTAACTCTAGCCGCTAACTTTAGCCACTATCTCTACTATTCTCTAGCCATTAACTCTAGCCACTATTATACACTAGATGTTAACTCTAGCCGCTAATTCTAGCCACTAACGCTAGCCATTAACTCTAGCCACTAATATACTTTAGCCGCTAACTTTAGCCACTATCTCTAGCCATTAATTCTAGCCACTATTATACACTAGATAATTTCTGGAAGGAATGCCCTGTGGGCTAGAACGACATTAAACCTTTCACTCTACCGCATATAATATCCGTGTAACAATTGCCTGCCGCAATGAGGAAATAAACATTTTAATCGCCAGGAGGCGCGTAACGCAACTTAGAAAATCTATGGGTGAGCAGAAAATCAAATTCTATTAATCCTTAATTAACTTAACACAAATTATTTTACTCTTATTCTATGCCAAGAGGCAATTTGAGTCACGCAAATGAATGCGTTTAATAATAATACCAATAACACCAATAGTAATATGGCAGGTTTTACTCCCGTTTCTTCATCAATTAATGATGCTAGTGATATCTCTGGAGTGTGTATATATATATATATATATATATATATATATATATATGTAAATCTGGTAAAGGTAAAGTTAACGTCAGTTTCCTCACTCGAAAGCGACCCCGCACATACTGATCCGCGGTCGAGTATCTTATCGAAATATATATATATATATATTATATATATATATATATATATATAATATATATATATATATATACAGCTGTATATATGTATATAGGCCTATATATATATATATATATATATATATATATATATATATATATATATTATATATATAATATATATACAATATATATATATATATATATATACCGTACATATATACATATATATATATGTGTGTGTGTGTGTGTGTGTGTATATACAAGTATATATATGAAAACTGACTCTTTCCTGACTGACTGATTTTTCCTAACTGACTCTTTGATTAGAAAATAATAATTGAGGGGTTGAATGATTGACCTATAGACTAGCTGATTGACTGGCACCTGTTTGAGGGAGTAGAAGGCCTGCATGCGGTGCGTGATATTCTGCCCGGTCATGTTGTAGGCGAGCCAAGGCTTCGTCACGTTCTCGGCAGATGTCGCGCTGAAGGTGAAGAATGCGTAGTCACCGTTCGTCAGTCCCATGTCCTGAGCGGCGAACAGCAACCGCCCAACAACAGGCAGCGACTCGTGGCAGATTATTATGACTGCGTAAGAAGTGAAAAAGTGGTATAAACTTCAGGATACTAGTTTGGAATGTTAAATTATTCAATTATAATTAATATAAAATATATTTCAAACGATTGGTTGAAAACATTTAGTCCCTACCGGTAAATTCTAGTATATCAGCAGAATGAAATTCTGCTCTAAAATAAATAATTTTTAAAATAATTATTTGTTGGTGATAGGAAGTTAAATAATATTAGTAATTTTTTTGGTTTAGTTTGCAATTACTAATATGGATTACTCATAGTTAATCATTATTCCTAAAGTAAAAATAAATTGAGTAGTAATTTATTAGTATTAATAAAATTAGCTTTGAGTTTAACTATAAAAAATTACAGAGTTAATTTATTTTCTTTTTATAACAGAAATTCTAAAATAAATGCTTTAACACCACAATTTCACCGACTAACTTCTGCCTTGCTGTTTAATGACATTCACGTAGTTGATAATCTCCGGATCTCTGGGTGAACTCGACATCTTGATCCACTCGGCGCTGGTCACGTTATTGTCCATCAGCTGCTTCCTGATCGTCGTCACTCCGTAAGAACATTGTCCTTCCGTGCTGTCCGACAGGAACACGGCGCGATTCCACTTCCGCATCCGGAAGTCGTGCACGAAAGCGTCCCCGTACTCTTTCCAGGATCCGGTCATACGGATCAGCGTGACAAACTTGCTCTTGTCGTCCATCTGGACGTCCAGACAGACTTCCGGGAAGATGGGAATGTTCCAGTACGTGGCGACGTATGTAGCCGGGCCGCATGCTACAATAGAACAGGTCACGAGTTCTTCAAGTTCAAATCTATCGCATGCGATACAACATTGATTGTAAAAAGTAATTCTTTGCAGTGAAATGATCAACAATGTTGATATCTAGCACTTTTAATACAACATGTTTAAACCGGTAGGCAATTTAGACCATTATCCGTATAACCAGTCCAGTGAATGTCCGAGGTTATACTCTCAGATCAGCGTAGCTGAGATTCGAACCCACGAGGATTCAATTCACTTAAGGATCTGTCATTTAAGACTCCACGACGTTACCCGTTAGTAGGATTACACAAGCCAAAGCGACCTTTGGTAATAGGAAAGAACTTTTAACAAAAAGTTTAAAGAAAGACACAGAGATAAAGATAGTGAAAACTTTGGTTTGGACCACGCTATTGTATGATTGTGAAAAATGGACCTTAAGGAAGGAAGATATTAGGAAACTGGAGGCATTGGAAATGTGGATTTGGAGAAGAATGGAGAGGATTAGCTGGACTCAAAAGGTTACAATTTAGGAAGTTCTGGAGAGAGTTGGCACAGATAGACAGTTGATAAATGCATTAAGAAATAGGAAGAAGAGTTGGATAGGACACATCCTAAGGGAGAAGGTCTATTAATAGAGGTCATAGCAGGTAGAATAGAAGGGAAAAGAGGCATGGGCAGGGCGAGATTAGGTATGTTAGATGATTTAAAGATCCACTCAAATGTGGACATGAAGAGTAAAGCGGAAGACAGAGAAGAGTGGAGTCGTTATAAACCACGGAACTGCCAGTAGGCAGTGCACTAAGAGAGAGTGAGAGAGAGAGAGAGAAGAGAGAGAGAGAATACTGCTGCTAGACTTACATAAAGAGCAGATTGGGCCCAGTATGACATCAACGTGGAACTTCATGAGCAGGTCAAGAGCTGCGTCAGTGGCGTACTGGGGGTCACATAGACTGTCCCGATACAGATAGCTTCACATAAAACACATAGTTACACATAGATATACACAGCTATACATAGCTACACATAGATACATATATAAACACATAGATATCCATAGATACACATAGATACACATAGCTACACATAGATACATATAGATACACATAGCAACACATAGCTACACGTAGCTAGCTACACATAGCTATACATAAATAAACATAGCTACACATAGGTACACATATGTACACATAGCCACACTATGTCTGGAGCCAATGGCGATGTCAGTAAGATACTCGACCGCGGATCAGTATATCCGGGGTTAAAATTTTGTTCAAATTCTGATCGTTTCAAATTCTCGGCTCGCCCGTCCCTAACACCATTTCTAAGATATATAATTTAAAAAAGCTAATGTTAACTTCAGTTTCCTCATTCGAAAGCGATGTCAGTGACGGGTGAGCCCAGGATTTTAACCTCGAGCATACTGATCTGCGGTCGAGTATCTTACCGATGTTGTCATTGGCTCCAGCCTGTGGCGATGTCGTTAATATCTAAATATTTTGCATAAGCTTGTTAATGTACCTCACTGATTTCTGAAGCTGAAAGCCACTCTTCAGTACTGGGAAATGCCTTTCTTGAAATACTATTACACAATATAATGGTGTTAACATGAGAATAAAAATGTTCTAAAACGAGCGAATTACTTAGCTATCGAGAGCTTGCCGTAACTCTATACTATATATGCGACTAAAGTTATGATGATTTTTATTTATATAGGCCTAGGCATTTCAAAACTACCTTAACATTTGAGATATTTAAATTATATATTAGGAGAAGTAAATATCAACAAATACCTGACATTTTGGTTTACCAGGAGGCCATTTCTCTGTGAGTCCTCTACGGCCAGTGATATGGCGCCATGGTTGTATGATGAGCTGCTGTAGCCTATCGACAGGGTAGACGTGGGTTGAACCACACCCCGCCATAGCAGCGAGATGATCAATAGGCGCAATGGTCGCCTCATTGCGATACGTGTTGTTACCGGTGGATCAAACTTATGTTATTGAAGTGTTATAGACAATTTACTTAATATTTTACAATTTTATGTCTGGTTTAATAAACGAGAAGAGAAAAGCTGAGAGTATTATAAACTGCTGTAGGTACAATGTAGGAAAATTAATATCTACGGATTAATTAGAGAAAGGTTGTCAGGTTAAACCACAGTGCAGTGAAATTGTCATCCATGATGTAATCTGGCATTTTAAATATTATATGTGAAGATTTCTAGACAGCTTAGACAATTGTCCATGTTATCGTCCTGTGAAGGTCCGTGACTTTACTCTTATTCCCATAGCTCTTGGTTTTTTTTAGGTGCGTTCCCCTGCTAGGGGCCAATATTGGATACTGGGAGATATGCCAAAAAATACAGGGGCCGAAAAATTCTGACCGTTCCCCCAGTTTGTCAGATTGTCTTCTGTTAGGGTAG
Source organism: Enchytraeus crypticus (assembly GCA_905160935.1). Taxonomy (NCBI): domain Eukaryota; kingdom Metazoa; phylum Annelida; class Clitellata; order Enchytraeida; family Enchytraeidae; genus Enchytraeus; species Enchytraeus crypticus. Next base: position 618,822 of record CAJHZI010000842.1, read on the forward strand.
CACAAATACTAGTAACGTTAAATTGCTCTCATCTCAAACTATCAGAACCAGTTTGGTAACTTGCTTGCAACTAACTATAGCACTAATTGAATGTCTTAACAGCGTAGTGGTAAGGTAATGAAGTTCTAAATGACAGATCATGTGGTAAATTGAACTCTCGCGGGGTAAAATTCCAGCCGCGCTGATCTGAGAGCAAAATCTCGAATATTCACTGGACTGGTTACACGGAAAATGGTCTAAAGTTCCTAACGGATGAAGCATGTGATATTAAAAGTGATTGATATCAACATAGTTGATCATTTCACTGTAACACATGTTTATTTATCTTTAGCATCACTATAGCACTACGCACTGTGTATCAATACACATTGTGTTTCAATACACAATAGATAATGTTTATCAATACACACTGTGTCGTCCAATAACAAAACCTGCACTAACACCAAGAACCTCTCACTGCGGCAGGATCTGATTTAAAACTTGACTTATCCTAGATGTACTAATCCATTTACCTGTCCAGATCTAGAAATAACCGGCTAATCAATCTGTTATGACGCAGAGACTATAAATACACAAACACTAAGTTAAGATCTGATATTATAATCCATCCACAAGTTCGGCGTCTTTACTGGGAAATGGAATAATCTACCAGTTGGCAACAAATAGCCGGTATAAATATAGACCTCAGTTAGAAGACCGGTAGTTGATAGTGAAGCTACGCAGGCAACCTCTCTAGAAATGTCATATCTCAACAGCAACAACCCGTTGAAAGGAGTTGTTAACACTGTGTGGCAATAGAATCTGCGCAAGAATTCGTAATTTATTAAAATTGTACGTAAATTTATTGAATTTGTTCGGAAATTATTATAATTGCCTGGAGGAGATGTAGTGAATAGGATGGATGTACTATTGAATTTTATCCGATGCTTACGGGCAAAACACTGACCATAGGAACTAAATATCAACACATTTTCCAATATCGTCACCCTTCCATTCTTCTTTCCAGTGCAAGCGCCATCATAATATTATACTGAACGTTATTGACATAATTTCAACCATTTTCAGAGTTCCACACTTTGCTCGATCTACTTCTGTAAAACAGAAGCGTTTTTGAGGTAACAGGGTTTTCTAATGATAACAGGGATATTCTAGGGAAAACAGGGGTGTTCTAGAGATAACAGAGGTGTTCTAGATTGGATATTCGATGTTATATTGGATATTCGATGATTTATTGGATATTCGAAGTTATTTTGATTTACGGTGTATTATTGATGCTATAATGGAAATTCGATTATTTATTCTATATTCTATATTATACATGTATTGGATATTATATGTTCTATTAGATATTCGATGTTACCTTGCATATTCGATGATTTCTTGGATGTTCGATGATTCAGGAAGTCTTATTTTATACGTACTGTATATTGACATGTAGAAATCATTGAATCAACCTGTCGGGCACAACACGGGCTACAATACAACCTTTTAACCGAGGCTTGAGGGTCGGATGGGCTTTGTTTGTGGAGAACAATGGAGTGATTTAGTGTCGATGATTAATTAACGGTTAATTATAGACCTCGATGTTGTAACAGGGGGATTATGTTAGAGTCCAAGTATTTATAACATTCTAGAGAATTTCGTATAGAAACACATCGAATAGAGGTATGATTCAACTTTAAAATTCTCTTAAGTCATTATTAAAATCATTATCTTTATCATTTCATTATCATTATTAGAATTATATAACATGACAACAACACATGTTACGCAGTTCTAACAAGGTTCACATAGTCCTAACACATGGCACATTACACATCACTCATGGCACATTACACATAGATAATTAATGGAACTGCCAGCGAGATAGTTCGCATATATGTTACACATTATAGTTTACACACGTTTCACACCACGAATTGTTACACTACACGTGAAAAATACACATTTAAAGTTAAATTAATACCGTTAATATTACAAGTTATTCAATTAATAACGGATATATTTCAGATGCCATTCTAAACATATGCTTATATTCATACGCTAAATTTCATTTGTTAATTTATTAAATAAAAGCACTGTACTAATCCTAGCTTTGCTACGCTGATATGCGTTGGCCTGTATTAAGCCACGTTATGTTAAATAGATACTTGTTATGGTAGGCTATATTAGTCAATGTTATCAACCCCTGAAGTATATTACAGGAAACTGCGAACAGTACTGAAAGACTAGTAGTCTAAAACAAAACAACACGAGAAGAGAAAATAACAAATCTATTTATGTCACTATATGTATTACCTTCACTCATTGGCTGGTAATTTAAAACTTAGCTATAAATATCCCTCCACGGGCTGGCAAAATGTTTCAAAAATGTGCTAAATTTTACAAATTTACAGTTCCTGACATTCAACATTTTGTCATGAATCAACTGAAATCTTTCTCTTTAGCGAAACAAGGAAGTCCTGCAAAGACGTTAAGATTCCTTCGATATAAGACTAAGAATCCTTAGCCACTAGTTCAAACTAGTTCCACTAGTTCAAATTAGTTCAAACTAGTTCCACTAGTTCAAAAAAATGCCACTAGTTCCAACAATATTTATAACTGACCCTTTATCCCTCCATTCTACTCCTATTTTTCTTTAGATTTTATCATTTTCACACTATAAAAAGCCTCCTCAAAGTCTACAAATCACATGAAACCTCATTTCCCTGCACTAAGAAGCGTTCACATGTAACTCGAACAACCCCTATAACTCCTACTGCACATCTTGTACCTTATCTTAACTTTGTACACATGTAACTCGAACAACCCCTATAACTCCTACTGCACATCTTGTACCTTACCTTAACTTTGTCTAAACCGCCATTTCTCTGACATTGCCGTCTGGTGATTAAACGAACCTTAAATCACTTTTATTAATATATTTATTTCGCTGACTTATTGAGGTTAACGTCAGACTCAGAAGCCAAAGAAGCGCAAGTTTTTACTAGAAGCTTGCGTAGTCTACTAGCACACTTCATACTCCATTTTTATCTTAGTGAACTGCCTAACTGCAGGTCCATGGCACACATCTATCTTACCAAATCAACCTTCAACCTTCTTTTTCATACAACACAAACTTCCTTAGATTATAAATCTAAGTAGACACTTAAAATCAAAATTTTATGGCGATAAATATATTACAACATTACATTTGTCATCTATAACAAAATGGTCCCACATTGTTACAAATACCATCAATTATGCCAGACAATACAATACATACGTTTCATGTAATACATTTCGCTTGTTCTCTTGTCTCTGGATAAGTGAAAATCAAAGACCAAATTCTAAGAAAGCACAGCTTTCCGTAAATGTTTACATTTACTAGATGTCAGGGACGTCCTATGCACTGCAACCAATCCATGACGGGTCAGGTAGAGCCTACCACTGCATAGTACGATGAAAGTCAGATCCAGAATGGTGCCAGTTCCAAGCCTGGTCTCAGAGTTAACCCGTAGGAGAGGGGCAGCTACTGTCAGATGAGGATGACGTAGCCGGGAGTTGAACCCAGGCCCTCAGGCTTCTGCTACGTCTGATCGGCCTCTCTACCAATGAGCCAGTGCGTTATCAGAGTTCCCTTGCCCTGAAACAAATCAATAGTTGATAAACTAGTGATAAACTGGTGATAAACTGGTGATAGACTGGTGATAAACTGGCGATAAACTGGTGATAAACTGGTGATAAACTAGTGATAAACTAGTGATAAACTAGTGATAAACTAGTGATAAACTAGTGATAAACTAGTGATAAACTAGTGATAAACTAGTGATAAACTAGTGATAAACTAGTGATAAACTAGTGATAAACTAGTGATAAACTAGTGATAAACTAGTGATAAACTAGTGATAAACTAGTGATAAACTGGCGATAAACTGGTGATAAACTGGTGATAAACTAGTGATAAACTAGTGATAAACTAGTGATAAACTAGTGATAAACTAGTGATAAACTAGTGATAAACTAATGATAAACTAATGATAAACTAGTGATAAACTAGTGATAAACTAGTGATAAACTAGTGATAAACTAGTGATAAACTAGTGATAAACTAGTGATAAACTAATGATAAACTAGTGATAAACTAGTGATAAAATGGTGCTATACTAGTGATTAACTAGTGATAAACTAGTGATAAATTAGTTATAAATTAGTGATAAAATAATGATATACTGATGTTAAGAAAATGATGAAAAACTAGTGATAGACTTAAGCACGTCTCTGTAAGACGTGCTTAACGAGTTAACAGAAGTCTCACTGAATATAGGAACTTGTGTATTGGACCTGCCGTCCTCCTGTGCTCCTGAACAGCCGACACACGAATTAAATCAGTGGGTAAAGTGGGAACTGAGAGCTAGGGGAACGGCCAGAATTTTTCGGGCCCCCTGTAATATATTTACAGATCTCCTAGTATCTAATATGGGCCCCTAGCAGGGAAACGCACGTCAGAAAATATGAGAACTAGAGGAATTGAGTTCCCTGCCACACCCCCCCCCCCCCTCTTTAACCACTGAATTAAATACAAGTAAAATAGTGAAGATAAATTAATTGATGAATATAGAAAAAGGCAGCGATTACTACTAGCCATAGAGAGGAAATAACGAAAACTACAAAAATACAGGCACAAGAAAGGAAACTCTGCTACACATTCGTATGACATGTGTGTAACTATGCGGAATAAAATAAAATAAAAAGAGTAATTATACAGAATAAAAATATACAAATAAAAATACAACGGTGCAGACCTTGATGCAGATTTCGCCCCTCTCCTCTGTTATGTAACCAGGATAAGCCCTCAGAGCTTCGTGCGCCTCTGAACTCATGTGAATCTTGAGTGCTGCGCATACACAGTACAAAAATAACAATCCAGCTATCATCCCGCCAAACAATCTATCAGTCAATCAGCCAGATAGTTAATCAATTAATCAGTCAGTCAGTCAGTCAGCTAGTCAATTGTTTTTTACTTACTAAATCAATCAAACAGTCAAGCAACTAATCAATAAATCAATCAGTCGGTCAATCAATCAATCAATGAATTAATCAGGCAGTCAGTCGGGCAATTGCTTTTAACTTAATACATCAATTAAACAATCAAGCAACTAATCAGTCAATCATTACTTTAGCCAATTAAATCATCAACCAAGCAATAAATGAAATAATTAATCGACCAAACCATCAATAAATAAATAAATAAATAGCATATCCATCTGTCAGTGTATTTTGTGATAATGATTAACCCCGCCCCTTAAATCTGATTAACCCCGCCCCTTAAGTCTGATTAACCCCGCCCCTTAAGTCTGATTAACCACGCCTATTAGGGAAATGCTATTGATTTTAAGTTTCCCTACATCGTTATTTAAATATTAATTTGTTAGGACACGGATCATAGTGCTCGTTGTTGTCATGGACGACGATTGGATCATAGAGCTCGTTGTTTTCGTGGATGATGGGATGATTCTAACCTTCACCGGATTGTTCCATCCTGGAGGCGACGTTGACGGTATCTCCAAATAAACAGTAGCGAGGCATCGTCCTTCCCACCACACCTTAAATCAATCAATCAATTAATCAATCCACCAATCAATCAATTAATCAATCAATTTGTCAATCAATCAATCAACTAATCATTCAGTCCGTCAGTTAGTCATTTAATAAGTCCGTCAGTCAGTCAGCCAAAATCAATCAGTTGCTCTATCGATCAATTAATCAATCAAATATATCAATAAATATATCAAATAATATCATACCGTAACCTTACTACATTATAGCATGTCGTACTCTGTCAAATTATATCATATCATTGTATTGCATTGTATCGTATTGTACCACATTGTAATATATCATCTCTCTCTCTCGCTCTCTCTCTCTTTCTCTCTCTCTCTTGGTGTACTGCCTACTGGCAGGTTCATGGTATACAACGCCTCAACTCTTCTTTGCCTTCCGTATCGTATCTCCTCTGTCGTCGTATTGTATCAGACTAGGTATTGTATTACACTAGGTATCTTATCGTATTGTATCGTATTGTATTAGGTATTGTATTGTATTGTATCAGGTATTGATTGTATCGTATTGTATCAGGTATTGTATCGTATTGTGCCCGAATAGGTATTGTTTCATATTGTATCAGGTATTGTATGGTATTGTATCAGACTAGGTATTGTATCATATTGTATCGTATTATATCGTATTGTATCGTATTGTATCAGGTATCGTATCGCTGCACACCTGCCGCACACGGGCCGGTGTGTAGGCCTATGCATGTGATGTATTGTATTGTATCGTATTGTACCAGGTATTGTATCAGGTATTGTATCAGGTATTGTGTCAGGTATTGTATCAGGTATTGTATCAGGTATTGTATCAGGTATTGTATCAGGTATTGTATCAGGCATTGTATCAAGTATTGTATCAGGTATTGTATCAGGTATTTTATCAGGTATTGTATCAGGTATTGTAGACTCACCTGCTGCACACGGGCCTGTGTGTAGGCCTATCCTCGCCTTGAGCTGTAGGTCAGGTCTGTGTCTGATCTTGAACCTCGAGGCCTCTTGCCTCAGGTCTAGCGCCATGTTACATATCTCCACTATGTGGCGACCTCCGTTAGGTCGTGGTAGACCACTCACCACCATATAGGCGTCCCCTATTGTCTCCACCTGCAGTGTCGATATATCAATCAATCAATAAATAAATCAATCAATCAATCAAACTTCATTAGGTCGTGGTAGACCACTCACTACCATATATGCGTCTCTTATTGTCTCCACCTGCAGTGTTGATCAATCAATCAATCCATCAATTAATCCATCAATCAATTAATCAATCAATCAATCAATCAATTAGTCTATCAATCAATAAGTTAATCGTTCAATTAATGAATTAATCATATTTATAACTCAAGCAATCCGTCTAGCAATCATAAAGTCAATCTATCTATAAACAAATCAATCAGATAATTAATGTAATTAATCACTCAATCAATCAATCAGATTTTCGATCCATAAAATAATCAGCCGATCAATCAATCAATCAGTGAGTGAATCAATCAATCAGTGAGTAAATCAATCAATCTACTAATCAATTAGTAGTATATCGAAAGGAAAGCAGAATACTTAAATCATTAATACAGAACAAAGGCATTGATTGATGGATTGGCCTATTGATTGAATGATTAATAAATTAATTGATTGATTGAGCGATGGATTCCCGATTGATTGATTGGCTGCTTGATCGCTGGATGGATGGATTGATTGATTGATCGATGTATTCATTGATTGATTGATTGATTGATAAACCTTATAGACATCATGTCTAGAGATGGTATCATCGAATGTTCCATAGAGGTCATTGAGAAGGTCAACGACCTGCATGGGGGTGGATTGAGAGGAGAGGGTGGTGAACTCTACTATGTCAGAGAAGTAGATAGAGACACCAGTGAACATCTCTGGTGGAACAGTCTTACCTACCTTCAGCTGATCCGCCACGAATCTATACAACAGCATCAGACATACAGCAGTGCTAACCCCTCAGCTGCCTCTTACAATAACAACAACAGGAGCAACAGCAGAAACAGCAACAACAGCAAACATCAGCAACATCAGCAACAACAGCAACAACAGCAACAACAGCAACAACAACAATAGTAATATAAAAATGACACAACAACAACTACAACAGCAACACTCACGGTGGAAGCATCCTGTGCAACAACAACAGCAACAACAACAAGAACATCAACAGCAACATCAACAACACTCACGGGGGAAGCATCCTGTGTAGCAACATGTCTGTCTTCTTCTTCTCTTCCACCAGCTCAGAGGTTCTCTGTTCCACCAGTGCCTCCAGGTTGTTGGCGTACTTCTCCAGTTTCTCCAGCACCAGGTCCACAATGTCCATCTTCCTGTTAGGATACAATACAATACAATACAATACAATACGATACGATACAATACGATACAATACGATACAATACGATACAATACGATAAACTCAATACAAGCAATACGATAGAATTTGATACAATACGATATACTAAATACAAACAATACGATACAATACGATACAATTCGATACAATACGATATACTAAATACAAACAATACGATACAATTCGATACAATACGATATACTAAATACAAGCATTACGATACTGCATAGTACATAGCAACACATTTAATGGTACAATACAATACAATATAAACAAATATAATGCAACATTGTAAAATACAACTATTAGCTATTGTAATAGTAAATAGTTTAAATAGTTATAGTTGTAGTAATAATAATAGTAATAAGTATAGTATTAGAAATAGTAATAGTAATAGTAGTAGTTATATAATAGTTATAGTAATATTAATTTATAGTAATATTAATTTATAGTAATATTAATTTATAGTAATATTAATTTATAGTAATATTAATTTATAGTAATAGTAATAGTAATACTAACAGCTATAATAATATTAATAGTAATAGTGAAGTAGTTTTGTTTACAACCTCCCCCCATTCAATCGCCTCCAGTGTCTGCCTAGTTCATCAAAGCTTGGCCTATCAGGGGGGTTCTCAGCCCAGCATTGCTCTATCAAGCGACATAGCTCCGGCATTTCACTCAAAACCCTCGGAAATACAGGCCTACAGGGGGCCTCACCCCCAAGTCGTATCCTCTGAATTATTTCTAAAATACAATTAAAGAAATTTCGATGTGATTATGGTAAATTCGTCCGCCGTTTGTACATTATTATCATAACTGTCTGAAAACACCACTTTTTGAGCTGCTTGTCTGTATTAAATACGCAGAATGTCTCAAAACTCACAGTTAATCTTCTTCCTCGTTGTAGTCAGTAGCATTTGTAGTTACTACATTGTTAGATATATACCAGTGTCTTACCAGTAAATCACTGTTATCTTTAGCTTTTTAACAGCAGATCGAGAAGGTCGGGGAGAAGCCTTGTGCTTCTGAACCTTGACGTTAAGCACACTACAACCAACCTACACTTTAATCTGGCGAGATTTTTTGAACTCTCATGATAAAAAAGAGGTCGAGTAGTCTTGCGGCTGTAAATCGTAAGCAAATTGCCTTATTTTTATTTATTAGTACACACATTATACGTTTAAATTGTTGGTTGTGATTTCTAATAGTTTTTCTCAGTTTCTTGCTTAGTTGCCTTTTAAGACACATGCAGTTTACGATCTATTCCGTAGAGGCCACAAAGCAACACGACACAATACGACGCAATGTTTAATGTTTAATAGAGTATATCATGCTAAGGCATCTCTGTACTTTACTACAGTTGCGGTAAAACAAGCAATATACAGTAAAATGCCCATTGTAAAATTCACTTCGATATCAAATAACTATCCAATGTAACATAGATTATGTATCAAATAACTATCTAATGTAACAAAGATTATTTATCAAATAACTATCCAATGTAACATAGATTATATATCAAATAACTATCTAATGTAACAAAGATTATATATCAAATAACTATCCAATGTAACAAAGATTGTATATCAAATAACTATCCAATGTAACAAAGATTGTATATCAAATGACTATCTAATGTAACAAAGATTATATATCAAATAACTATCTAATGTAACATAGATTATATATCAAATGACTATCTAATGTAACAAAGATTATATATCAAATAACTATCTAATGTAACATAGATTATATATCGTAATCCGAGAGATTTATCAGTGAGCAGAATTTACATTTTGTGATTTTTACAATTTGTGACTTGTACAACAGCAATCAGCAACAACAACAACAGCATTAGAGTGCTACTGTCGTCAATGACAACATTGAGCACTGTGGTACCAAATCAAATCCGATGAGCAGAGTGTGGGGTCCAAAAACGGTGCAAGCCAATATAAGAGAGTTCGGTCTGAGGAAGGGTACTAGTGGAATGAATGTTTACGTGTTAGTCTCAGTTCATGCGCAAAGGTTGAATGGGAGAGATCAATAGCAAGTAATAATCTAGATAGATCCAAGCTTCGACAAACCCTCTACCGCTCTATCCTCATCCTCTATAAAGAACGGCGGAGCTCTGTAGCAGATCTCCTGAGCTATGACAGCAAAGCTGTAGACGTCTCCTTTCTGAGTCCCATACACGGGTCCTGCGCTCATCCGTAGCAGCTCTGGAGCAGTCCACAACATGCTCCGGTACTGCTCCTGATCTTCTCGCTCTATCCTTGCTCCGGGCTCCAGATCTGCTCTGAAGGAAGAGAGAAGAGGACAGGAGATCTTGAGGGACCATCTGTTGTCCACTCTACACGTCGTGCTGGTCAGAGACCCGTGAGAGCGCAGGAATGATTTGTGCAGAAACGACATACCCTGAACATAACAGAGGTAGTGTAATAACCAATCAATAAATCAATCAATAAATCAATCAATCAATAAATCCGGTATCAGTGGAGACAGAAGGTAAAAGTGACTGGCTGCTCTGGTGTCCACAAAGTGACCAAAGTGACTTTACGTGGACAATAGAAGAAGAATAAATACATCAATAAGAATTTAACGCCCGGTTCCTCGATTGCAATGGATCATAACGCAAAAAATAAAAAAACACGCATTATAGTGAAATGATCAACCATGTTTACATCCATCACTTTTAATACCACATGTTTAAACCGTTCGGCAATTTAGACCATTTTCCGTGTAACCTGTCAAATGAATGTCCGAGATTTTACTCTCAGATCAGCGCGGCTGGGATTCGAACCCACGAGAGTTCAATTCACCTCAGGATCTGTCATTTAAAACTTCATCACGGTAACCCTAAGCTACTAAGAACAATGCAGAGGTAACGCAATAATCAATCAATCAATCCATTAGAAGTTAACGTCCGGTTCCTCGCCATAGGGCAATGTCAGGGACGACAACAGCTAGACAACAACAACTAGAGTGAAAACTGTTTTCATGGAGCATCGTCCATGACAACATCGAGCACCATTGATAAAAATCCAAGCCGGTGAGCAGAAAGAAGGTCAAAACGTTGCAAATTCAAAAATCCAAAAATCAGTAACAATAATAGATACACTTATATTGATAATGTCAGATATAAGTGATAGATATACTTACATTGATATGGTCAGTTATAAGTAATAGATACACTTACACTGATAAGGTCACATATAAGTGATAGATACACTTACATTGATAAGGTCAGATATAAGTGATAGACGAAAGAACCAGTCCAAGTTAATTTCCTCGTTGTCCAGAATATCCTTCAATACAAAAGAAGTTAATTAGATCTCTTGTGGGAAAATTCCTATTATTTCAATATCATTGTTATAGAATTTGAAATAAAAAATATAATTAGTATTTTTAATTAAAATTAGAAATTTTATTTGAATTTAGAAATCTTGAAAGGCAACACCATGAGATATTTTATTGTAGAACTGCAATATTAAATTTACAGTTTCATTCAAATTATTCTTTCTAATTAAAATTCAAATTAGTAACTTGAATTGAATTTTAAAATCTTGAAATGAATTATTTCACAACGAACAATTACATAAAAGTCAGTCAGTGTCACCTCGTTCTGACTATTATATCTTTAAAGATTTACAATGTTTAAGAAAGTTTTACTTTACGTAGTAGTATATTATAATTTTTTTCTATTTCAGACTCAAGTAGACTCTGTTATACCTGCTAATTATGTTATTACCGAACAGAGGTCTGGCTCTTTTATGGCAGCCTCTTTCGTATTGTTATTTGTTTATCTAACTACATGCACGTTCCTATTGTTTGTATAGTCTGTGCTGTGATGAACAAATAAACGATATGAAACCGTAAAAAGTATATTATAAAAAAAGTAATCACGCATTATAGTGAAATGATCAACTACGTTGATATCTATCACTTTTAATACCACATGTTTAAACCGTTAGATAATTTAGACCATTTTCCGTATAACCAGTCCAGTGAATGTCAGAGGTTTCACTCTCAGATCAGCGCGTCTGGGATTCCAACCCACGTGAATTCAATTCAATTCACCTCAGGATCTGTCATTTAAGACTTCATGACGTTACCTGAGCTATTGAGACATTCAATATAATAAAAGATTAAACCGATAATAAATAGAAGAGAAGACAGACCCTGAGAGAGCCACGTGAGCAGCGTTGGAGCACATAGAGGTAAATACCGTGACTCGGCTCCAAGCAGGCTCCTATGAACGCCTGTACGTTGTCGTGCTTCAGCTCCTTGAGCTGAGTGCAACACCACAAAACACCTTTATTACATCTAATATATGAACTATATTTAAACTTAATATTAGTAGAAAACCAAAACACCTGTACTACATCTCATAGATCTATATGAACTATATTTATATTAAATAGTAGCAGACAAACAAAACACCTTTATTGCATCTCACAATCAAGGTCATATGAACTGTATTTACATTATATATAATTATATATTAGTAGAATAACAAAACACCTTTTATTACATCTCATATATGAACAATATTTAAACTATATATTAGTAGAAAAAGCAATTATAACGAATGTCGCATGAAAACAAACGCGTTGAAATAGAATTATTTTTTGTATTATACTTTTACATTTATAGGAAATCTTTAGTTCTATGTAAGATCAGAGTACAGTACATGTAGAAAGTAGACAGATCAATCGGTAAGATACTCGACCGCGGATCAGTATGTGCGGGGTTCAAATCCTGGTCTCTCCCGTCACTGACATCGCTTTCGAGTGAGGAAACTGACGTTAACCTTAGCTTGTGCTTGCTTCAGATAACTTTAATAAACTGACAGATAAGATTGATAAACTGACAGATAACATTGATAAGGCTACAGATAACATTGATAATTTGACAGATAACATTGATAAACTGACAGATAACATTGATAAGGCTACAGATAACATTGATAAGGCGACAGATAACATTAATAAGGCTACAGATAACATTGATAAGGCTACAGATAACATTCATAAACGTGACAGATAACATTAATAAACTGACTGATAACATTGATAAGGCTACAGATAACATTGATAAGGCGACAGATAACATTGATAAACTGACAGATACATTAGCTAGCTGGAGATGATCGTGTCTAGAGAGATGGTTGGGTGGAGGGGGTAGAGGTCGACATAGGACAACGAGACCACGGTGGACAGCTAGATACTCCCCTGCCTGACACTCGAGCACGGCTGACTGCTGGGCACTCCTACCATCTGATCTCAGTGACACACCACTCATGTTCACTGAGCTTATTACTGCTGCACTCTGGTGAATAGAACATGAATTAATATAGCGAAATCTCTCTCTCTCACTCTCTCTCTCTCTCTCTGTCTCTGTCTCTCTCTCCTTGTCTGTCTGTCTGTCTGTCTGTCTGTCTCTCTCTCTCTCTCTCTCTCTCTCTCTCTCTCTCTCTATCTCTATCTCTCTGTCTCTCGCTACTTGTCGCTACTGGCTAGAACCAGTAGCGATGTCGGTAAGATATTCGATAGGGTCTGTACTTAATTAAATAGTGTCTGTACTTAATTAACTAGGTTCTGTACTTAATTAACTAGGGTCTGTACTTAATTAAATAGTGTCTGTACTTAATTAACTAGGTTCTGTACTTAATTAACTAGGTTCTGTACTTAATTAACTAGGTTCTGTACTTAATTAACTAGGGTTTGTACTTAATTAACTAGGGTTTGTACTTAATTAACTAGGGTTTTTACTTAATTAACTAGGGTCTGTACTTAATTAATTAGGGTTTGTACTTAATTAACTAGGGTCTGTACTTAATTAAATAGTGTCTGCACTTAACATAACAGTTTCTGAGTCAGAAAGCAAATTATTGCTTGTTTAAGACTCATTAAAACACAATAAAAACTAAAAAACTAGACCTACACAATTAACTAACAGAAAGCATAAAGTCCCCTGTACATGTACTTAACTAACACAATATAACACAATATACATATTTAGGCAGATATGACATTAAACAGTGTCTACAGAAAAGCAAGGTAAACAGCTATTTAAATGAAAAATAGCTTTTCACTTAATTAACTAGGTTCTGTACTTAATTAACTAGGGTTTGTACGTAATTAACCAGGGTCTGCACTTAATTAACCAGAGTCAGAACTTAATGTCTCTTTACCTCTCTCCTGTCTCTCATTCTCTCTCTTAAAGCTGGTAAAGCTAAGGTTAATGTCAGTTTCCTCACTCGAAAGCTATGTTAGTGACGTGCGAGCCCAGGATTGGAACCCCGCACATACTGATCTGCAGTCGAATATCTTACCGACATCGCGACTGACTCTAGCCAGTGTACTGCCTACTGGTAGGTCCATGGTACATTGCGCCTCCAGTATTCTCTGTCTTCCGCTTTCCTCTTCATGTCCACATATGGATGGATCATTAAATCATCTAACATACCTAATCTCGTTCTCCCTCTGCTTCTCTTACCTTCCACTTTACCTTCTATTACCCCTTTAGTAAACCATCTCCCTTGAGAATGTGTACTATCCAATTCATCCTAATTCTTATGGCATTTGTCAACTGTCTATCTGTACCAACTCTCTTCAGGACTTCTTCATTTGTAACTTTTGTTTGTAAGCATATCTATTGAGATATGCATGTCGAGAAAGCAAGAGAGAGAGAGAGAGAGAGAGAGAGAGAGAGAGAGAGAGCAAGAGAAATGGAGAGGGATAGGAGAATGGAGAGGTAAATGGAGAGGAAGAAGAAAGAAAAACTGAAAATTCATGAAGAAAAAGAGAGCAAATTACACAAAGATTTATTTATTAATAATTATAGCTTTGGACTCAGTAATTTCTAGTGTCACATTAAATTCCTTCGAGATGGAAATAATTGGAGACAAATGCGCAAATTATTTACTGCCAATCACAGCGAACAACTAACACTTCGGAATCTAAAGATTTAATTGGAAAATATTGCAAATTATTTTACTAATTAGCATCTGCATCTAATTATTAGTAATTAATTCAAAAAAATGGTTCACTTTTAATTGTAATCCGCTTCAACAAAGCGTTAAGAAATTAATTCTGTATTAAACTTCTTTCTATCGTATAACTGGCACTGATTCGTATGCCTAGGACCCCTAATACAACTCAGCCAAATACTTCTCCTTCTGAACGAGAGGGACACAATGAAGGACTTACTCACTTGTAACAATGTATTCCAAACATCTCTAGCGTCGAAGCGCTCGATAACTTGATATCATCCAGACGTCCCTGACATCATCCTTGTATGAAGAAGCGGACGTTCTTCTTATTGTGTCCTCATACAGCACTAATCCAGCGTCTGACACAATCTCTCGCCCGATCATTGAAATCGACGTTAAACCAGTATTATTATTACTATTATTATAAGGATCTACGCGTTTAGTTTGATTTCTCGCTGGATTATTTATTAGTAGATGTACTTACGCATTGACGTATTGATTTATTGAATAATTGAAGCATTGATAAAGACATTTTGATTACCTGCTTAAATACTATTTTTAAATTGGCGTATAGACAACTAAGTAAAGATCAAGTATTACGTTTTCGACTTATTGATTGACTGATTGACTGATTGATTGATAGACGGATTGGTAGATTGATTGATACCTCGTAGGTTTAATTAGAGAATTTACTGGTGGATTGATTGATTGATAACTCGTAGGTTTAATTAGAGAATTGACTGGTGGATTGATTGATTGGTCGGTAACTCGCAGGTTTAATTAATTGATTGATACTGACGGTCACACCAATGACTCCACTCTTGAACGGCTCCAGGTCCTCATAGGAAATCTTCCACACGAGCTGCTGTATCCGCATCTCCTCCATGCGTGCTCTGTGATCAATCAATCAATCAGCGATAAATCAATCAATCAAGCGATCAATCAATCAACCAATCGACAAATCAACCAATCAATCAATACATCTATAAGTAATCAATCACTTAATTAATCAACCAATCTGTTAACATTTACTTCAATTACTCAAATAAATCAATCAATCAGTTAATATATTAATTACAAAAAAATAAACGATCAATCAATGACTCAGCAAGTCAACCAACCAAGCATATAATCAATCAGCTCATCACTCAGGTTTAAATATCGCTATATCAGTTTAACTTCAGTTTCCTTGTCTGTCCGACCGCGGATAAGTATGTGCGAGGTTAGGGTTAGGTTTAGGGTTAGGGTTAGGGTTAGGTTTAGGGTTAGGTTTAGGGTTAGGTTTAGGGTTAGGGTTAAGCTTAGGGTTAGGGTTAGGGTTAGGGTTAGGGTTAGGGTTTGTCGCACATACTGCTCGACCGCGGATCAGTATGTCCGGGGTTCAAATCCTGGGCTCGCCCGTCACTGACATCGCTTTCGAGTGAAGAAACTGTCGTTAACATTAGCTTTTGCTTTTTCTCACCTGATGGCATAGAGCACTGTGAGAGCCGCCAGCAAGCTAACACATCCAAGCACCGATCCCGTTACTATGCCAACCGTATTTCCTACAATCGCGTAAACAGATTCACATAGCATAACAGCTTTACATAGCATAACAGCTTCACATAGCATAACAGCTTCACCTAGCATATAGCTTCACATAGCATAACAGCATCACATAGCATAATGACTTCACATAGCGTAACAGTTCACATAGCATAACGGCTTCACATAGCGAAACAGTTTCACATAGATGACAGCTTCACATAGACAACAGGTTCACATATCGTAACAGCTTTACATAATATAAACAGCTTCACTGGGTATAAACGGCTTCGCATAACATAATAGCTTCAAATATCATAAACAGTTTGACATAGAGTAACAGCTTCACATAAATGACATAACCTGAACAGTTTCATATAACATAAACCGCTTCACATTGCCGAAGCAGCTTCGCTTAGCACAAATGGCTTCACGTAACTTCAGCACCGTAACACCTGGGCTCACGCGTCACTGACATCGCTGTCGAATGAGGAAACTAACGTTAACATTATCTTTATTAACGTAACATAATATTAGCGAACGGTATTCTAATAAAATATATCAAAACATATGCCAAAAACATGATATAACCCAATCTAACATAACATAGTATAACATAGTTTACTTAATTAACTGGAAACACTACTTAGTTAACTAAGTTCTCTTTACTGGGGTTTGTATCTCTTTATTTAGGGTCTGTACCTGATTTTGAGACAACTGGGCAGAGCTCCCCCGTGAAGCCACATTTGGGCGTGTCTGGAGGCGGTTCCAGCCTTGACCCCCAAACCACATTTGTGCGCAGTATGATTGGGCTCTAGAAATGTACAACAAAAATGATGAGTCACACAACCCAAGTGATGAGTCATTCAATTGTGACCTTCAACACAAGCGATGAGTCATTCAGTTGTGACCTTCAACACAAGCGATGAGTCATTCAGTTGTGACCTTCAACACAAGCGATGAGTCATTCAGTTCTGACCTTCAACACAAGCGATGAGTCATTCGGTTCTGACCTTCAACACAAGCGATGAGTCATTCGGCTCCTACTTGAGCGGCCGCAGTCGAAGCGCTTAACCGATTTGGTACTCCAATCTATGCAGTGACGATTCAAGACTATCACTCCGATTGTGGTCTTTGATTACCGGGCTACTTTATAGTAATGATTTGCTAATATATTTATAATATACGAGTAATGAACATTTACAAATATACAGCTAAGATCGGCTAACGTAGTTGGATTTAAATATCTATTGATTGATTGATTGATTGATTGATTGATTGATTGATTGATTAATTGATTAATTGATTGACTGACTGATTGACTGACTAATTGATTGATTGATTGACTGATTGTTTGATTTATTGATTGATTGATTGATTGATTGATCTATTAATTGATTGACTGACTGATTTACTGACTAATTGATTGATTGATTGATTGACTGATTGATTGACTGATTGATTGATTGACTGATTGATTGATTGATTGATTTATTGATTGATTGATTGATTGATTGCTAGAGCTCACCGTGCTCTGGGTGACATCAAAGTTGATGAACTGTGTGTAGATGTCAGAGCCGGGTTCAAAGCCCCATAGTGTCACTACTCTCTCCCTATCAGCGTTGTTGTTGATCACTACCCTGCCTGTCTTACCTGTCGTTACATCCATGACAAAATCTATCACACACTCGAGCACTGTCTCTCTCTCTGACTCTCTGTCTCTCTCTTTCTCTGTCTCTATCTCTCTCTCTCTCTCTCTCTCTCTCTCTCTATTGATAATGATAATAATAATAATATTATTATTGGTACTATTATTATTGTTATGCACAATCATGTTAATTAATGTGAAAAAATAAATATTATTTAATAAATGATATATGTATAATAACATTAAGTGATTTGGATCATTATTATATATATTATATTTATTATTATTATTATTATTATTATCATTATTATTATTATTATTTTAATATTATTATTACTTAAATATTATTATTATTATTTTATTACTATTATTATTTTATTATTGTTATTGCTATATTTTATAGTAGGCCTATTTCGCATTACGCACGTATTTTTAAAGTCACAAATATCTTGACACTCAAGGTTAAGGTCTTGAATGAATGAAAAATCAAAGGTCTCGAGGTCTACACAAACAATATTGATAATTGGTTTCCATGGTAACCTGCTTAGTGTAATGTATTTTATGTTTTTCACGATTTCCCATTCTTCCCTATCCGCGCGGTTGAATAGAGTCGCAGTTCAATGCAGTATATAGAATACAATATATAGACTAGTACAGTGATGAAGCAATAAACGAGCGATTTATCTATAATAGATTAAATCTCGTCATTTTTTCAAATAGTCTCGCTTATATAAAATTACTCAAGTCCCGCAATATCTATAACCACAACCAGGTCTGCACCACGGGGGTAAGGAGGCCCCTGATTTTCATTCTGGTCCAATACAATATAGATTTTATATATATATATATATATATATATATATATATATATATATATATATATATATAATGTATATGCATCTATAAATGTATATATATGACATATATATATATATATATATATATATATATATATATATATATATATATTCCCAGAAATTTTCTCGCCATCCCCCTGTCTGTTACAATTAGCAACGGTCCAGACCATAACCATTGACATAACCATTAACATAACCCTAAAACCTTTACCTTAATTTACTTACTTTAATTTACTTTTAATTTACTTAGCCTTAATTTAATTTACTTCAACCCAACCTACAACCAAATCCACAACCCCAACCCTAAAGCAGATCAATACACTGGTACGCAACCGGGGCAACCGTAGACATAGCCTAGGTGTTAATGGCGGAAAGTGTCGAGGTTTAATGAAGGGACTGATTTAACGGATATCGATGGGGCAGATGATCTGAACAATGTCAACTCGTCTCTAAATGAGATGATTTAACACAACACATTGTAGCTGCTGTTGTAGCTGCTGTAGCTGTTGTAGCTGATGTAGCTGCTGTAGCTGCTGCATCATTGTCTGCCTAACATGTCACTGTCATAGTTAAATCTCTCATCCCAGTCAACAAATCATCAGCCCCTCCCCGCTTTATCAGTGAATACGTGCGTCAGTCAGTCAGTCAGTGAATCAGTCAGTCAGTAAAAATGTCAGTTAGTGTGTGAGTCAATCAGTAAAAATGTCAGTTAGTGTGTGAGTCAATCAGTCAGTCAACCAGCCAATCAGATAGTCATTCAAAGGTTAGATAATAAATTAGTCAGTAAGTCAGTCAGTCAATAAATCAGTCAGTGAATGAGTCAGTCAGTCAATCAATCGTTTTAATTAATAATAAAATCAGTGAGTGAGTGATTGAGTCAGTCAGTCAATCGTTTTACCTTATTAACTCGCAATGAGGAATCTGACGTTAATCGTTATTGACTTTTTGAACTGCAGCTTGCTGAAGGCTGCAAAGAGCGCTACCTGTGAACTGAAAGCCTGTGGAGATGTTTTGGATGAAGGAGCCGTCCCTGAAGTTATCTGTGAGGTGGAGGGACTGGTCGATCAGCAGAGCGTAGAGGTAGGCTATGTCATAGAGGTAGAGAGAGGCATCAGTGGCCTGGTCAATCAATCAATTAATAGATTAACTAGTCAGTCGTCAATTTTTATACCAATATATCAATCAATCAATCGATCGATCAAGAGATCGATGGCGGTGGATAAATCAATCAGTCAAACAATCGATCAAGAGATGGATGGATTGGTGGATCAATCAATCTATTACTAGTCAATCAACTAAGAAATAAGTATATCAATCAATCAATCGATCGAACAAAAGATACGTGGATCGGAAATAGGAAATCAATATATCAATCAATCTGTCAATTAATCGCTTGACTAACTAGTCAATCAACTAAGAAACAATAAATCAATTAATTATAATTATTAATTATATCAATCAATCAATAAATCAAAGGATCAATCAATCACTCAATCTAGTTACCTTGGCAGAAAGTTGAGGAGAAAGACCCCAGGGTGTTAACTCGTTGTGAGCTGCCACGTCAGCAACAAAAGCCTCAATTGCCGCCTCCCCTAGTTCTGCCCCGCTCTCGTCGCCGCCTGAGTGCAGCTCATCCTGAAACGACACCTAAACAACCACCGCAATGACATACAGCACTATACGGTGGTTAAAGTGGAATTGACAGCTAGTGGAACGGTCAGAATTTTCCGAGTCCTCTGCAATGTATTTACAGGTCTCCTAATATCAAATATGGGCCCCTAGCGGCCTTAGTGGCGATGTCGGTAAGTTACTCGACCGCGGATCAGTATGTGCGGGGTTTAAACCCTGGGCTGGCCCGTCATTGACATCGCTTTCGAGTGAGGAAACTGACGTAAACATTAGCTTTACCAGCTTTAGCTTTTAGCTGGGGAACGAACCTTAGAATAAATGAGAGCTAGGAGAACAGAGTTCCTGTGCGTCCCCCCACCTTTAACCACTGTACTATTATATCATTCTATGTAATAGTGTATACCATATATTCTACATAATAAATCATATATAATCTATTTTATAGGTTAGCTTTGAGTCCTGTCTTGAACCTTCCACATTATAGAAGATTAAAGAGAGACTGCAGTAGCTAGAACGATGTCGTTTAATAATAATTTGCAATGAGCATCTAGCACTTATTAGACTTAATAAATCAACCCAGCAATCAATCAATCGCTCATTGATTGGCTTACTCAACCAATTAATCAACCAATCAAGCACTCTTCCGTTCATTAGACTGGTTGAATCATTGAATCAATGCTTCAATGTATCAATCAATCATTCAATCAACCAATCAATCAACCAGTCATTCAACCAATAAGTCAATCAATCAGTCAGTTAATCAATCAATCCGTCTTCACGAGCATGTTCAGCCACTACGGGTGGTCTAGAGCCATATTTATGTCTAATAGGTCTATATACCAATCAATCAATCAGCCAATCAGTTAGTCAATCAATCAGTCAACCCAACAATCAATCAGTCAATCAATCGATCAGTCAATCAGTCAATCGATCAATCAGTCACCTGTTTGTAGGCATAGAAGGCCTCTTTCCTCCACGTCATGTTCTGCTGGGAGACATTGAGAGCTAGCCAGGGAGTGTGAACTAGCTCAGAGGTCTGAGGGTCGAATGTGATGAATGCGTAGTCGCCTCCTGTCATCCCTGCGTCCTGAGCGGCGAATAGAATCTCAACCAGGACAGACCTACTGGTGTGGCACATTACCACCACTGCACGGAGATCAAGAAAATCTCTGTCAGTTCAGGAATAGCTTTGTAGAGAGATCAAGAAAATCTCTGTCAGTACAGGAATAGCATTGTAGAGAGATCAAGAAAATCTCTCTCAGTGCAGGAATAGAATTGTAGAGATATCCAGAAAATCTCTGTCAGTACAGGAATAGCATTGTAGAGAGATAAGGGAAATCTCTGTCAGTACAGGAATAGCACTGTAGAGAGATCAGGAAAATCTCTGAAAATTGTGAAGTGCATACAATATCCATTTTCTAGGGGGTAGGTTGTAGTATGTTTAACGTCAAGGTTCAGAAGCACAAGGCTTCTCTTCAAGATGACTCGACACACTCGAGCTACCGTCACAAAGATTAGGGTAACAATAGGTTACTGGAACTCGATAGGATCGAGAATCCATTATCTTCGATCCATCGAGAATCCAAATCCATATCCATTTTCTAAATTACATAGCGTCATATTTTGCAGTAAAAGTTCTCAAAATAATGGTATTTTACTGAATTCACGAGTTTTTGTATCTTAAGAAAACAACCAAGCTACCTCTAAAGCCAAGATTTTTCTTGATTAAAATACAACAATAATTGATTACGTAAATATATTTTTCTAGTTGTTTACAATCAAATTAATACGAAAAAGTAAATATGCTACGCTTTTTATTTAAAAAATAAATTAAAAATAGCTGTGTGATGTAATGTATGAGAGAGCAATACCACGGCCCCTGGTCTGTATGACATGTAGGTAGTTCTCTATCTCCCAGGTCGTGGGTTCAACACTCAGGTCCACCCACTCGGCCACCAGCACTGACTCGCCTCCCAGGCTCTCCCGTATCACCTCCATCCCTGCCGCACACCCAGAGCCGTCCGTCCTGATCAATCAATCAAACAATCGATTAATCGATCTTTCAATCAATCAATCAGTCAATCAATCAATCAATCAGTCAATCGATCGGTCAATCGATCGATCGATCGATCACGCAATCAGAAAGTCAATAAATCAATCAATCAGCCAATCAATCAACCGATCAGTAAATCAATCAAAATAGAAATCAATAAATAAATAAATAAACAAAATAATGAATCATCAAATCATTCAATTTAAAAAGTTGATTGACTGAGTGATTGAATGATTGATTGAACAATGGATTAATTGATTAATTGAGGGATATTGTGATTTATTGATAAATTTACTTATTGATAAATTGACTGACTGATCGATTGACTGATCGATTGATTGATTGATTTATTGATAACTTGCCTGACTGATCGATTGATTGATTGATTAATTAATTAATTGATTGATTGATTGACTGACTGACTGACTGACTGACCTATCAGACAAGAAGATAGCTCTAGACCACCGGTAATGGCTGAACATGGACGTGAAGACTGACTGATTGATTGATCGAATGATTGATTGATTGATTGCTATACAGACCTATCAGACAAGAAGATGGCTCTAGACCACCGGTAGTGGATGAACATGGACGTGAAGGCTTCACCGAACCCGAGCCATGATCCAGTCATACGAACAGCCGTGTTGAACTGGGACTTGTCATTCATTTCTACATCCATGCAGACTTCAGGTAGAAACAGTACGTTCCTATATGTGGATAGGTATCCGGTACTGGCGCATGCTGCGTGCGTGCATACATATATATATATATACATACATGCGTGCATACATACATACGTACATATATACATACATACATACATGCATACATATATACATACATACATACATACATAAATACATACATACATAAGTACATACGTAGGCCTATATACGTACATACGTACATGCATGCATACATACATACAAACATAGCAATTGTTTTTTTATTCTGCACATAAGAAATTAACTAATTTTAAAATATATCATACAACTGTTATTAGGGACCCATAAAATTATTGTGCTTAATGATTATTTCATAACAGCAATTTTATTAGGTTAATAAAATTTAGAACTTAATAAATAAAGTAATGCCATTGTTATAATAAAATTCTAATGAAATTATGTAATAGAATTATTAGAATTAAATTCTATTGCAATTATATTAGAATTAGAAATATGCAAATTAAATTATAATGATAAAACTGAGAAAAAGTATTATAAGAAATATTTAACACCATTTTATCGCGCTATTCAGGATTATAAACTTGTAGAAACTAGAAAGTGACATGCATTCATTTTCGACTTTGGATGTTTCCATTTAACAGGCCGGAACATATCGCAGGAAACCGTTATTTCTTCACTTCTTCGCAGTTCAACACTGGCTGGGTTTCATTTAAACTTTTTTCACCGCGCCACTCTACTTACACCCTTCATTCTCGTCATGCACAATACCTTATAGTTATGTGACGAAATAAAAACATCTTTCCTCTGTATGCAGTAAGTAGCTCAGATTTGCATGTGAAATGCATGATACTGCACGGGTTACCATGCCGTGTTTTACTTCACGTTTTTAAGTCAGACGTGATTGCCGCAAAGCATCTCATAGCAGCTCCGTGTTGTTATCTGAGACATCAATAGCTGATCGATACGGTAGGGTGTCTGGTTTCCAGCTGGGACTTACAGTTTCATTGGATTTGTTTCCGGATAAATAAATTCAAGAAACAGGAAGAAGAGTTGGAGAAGGGGAAAATCTATTAAAATACGCCATAGAAGGTAGAATGGAAGCAAAAAGAGGCAAAGGCAGGCAGAGATTAGGTATGTTAGATGATTTAAAGACCCACTCATGTGTGGAAATGAAGAGGAAAGCGGAAGGCAGAGCAGAGTGGAGGCGTTATGTTATGTACCATGGACCTGCCAGTAGGCAGTGCACTAAGAGAGAGAGAGAGAGAGAAAATTAAATTTAAGCGCCGTGGTATGTCCGAGATACTTCAGAATAAAACATACGATTGAAGAAAGTGTCGTGTGAGGCGACTAGGTTAGAATGCAAAAAGGTAGACCTAAATTGCTTCTGTCCAAGAATTGATTTCAAAACTGAAGGCTGCGTTATGATTTTAACGGTAGATCTGTGTTATTATTTCAATGAATTGAAAGAATCATGTTATTACTTCAATTTATATAAATAATAACACAGCTTTCTCTTATTTCACTGCCTACCGGCAGGTCCATTGTAAATAACGCCTCCACTTTATTCTGTCTTCCGCTTTCCTATTCATGTTCACATATGAGCGGATCTTTAAATCATCTAACATACCTAAAAATCTCGGTCTGCCTCTGCCTCTATTGCCTTCCATTCTACCTTCTATGACCTCTTTTAATAGACTTTCTCCCCTTAGAATGTGTCCTATCCAACTCTTCTTCCTATTTATTAATACATTTATCAGCTGTCTATCAATAACACAGCAACATAATATAAAACAACATGCCAGATGTCATGTTGTGTAGAAAGATTTAAATATGGCTGCGATTATGAATTTGTTTATTGCACCTGTAATCTGTCAAAAACTAGAATGATATCAGCAATCAGTGATATCAGTAAACTCTGATAGTGCGTTAAGTGTAACTCATTAATTCGTACACACGACCCTCGTTGTCCTTTAAAGAAGAACTGAAAGTTAATCTCAACTGTACGGACCTCAATGTAACTCTATTCAGGTTGAGGTCAAGTCCAACACTCGGTTAATACGTAATTCCTTCATTAGTAACATGCATACTAGCAAAATACTTACTAGTAAAGCACTTACTAGTAAAATAGCTAGCTGGTATAGATAATGTTAACGTCAGTTTCCTCACTCGAAAGCTATATCAGTGACGGGCGAGCCCAGGATTTGAACCCCGCACATACTGATCCACGATCGAGTATCCTACCGACAGCGGCACTGGCTCCAGCCAAGATTTACACAAAATACTAACTAGTAAAATACTAACTAGTAAAATACTAACTAGTAAAATACTAACTAGTATAATACTTTATAGTCAAATACTTACTTTAAGAACTTAATAAAATATTTATATTTCTCTCTTATCCTCTATTCCATAAACTTCTCCTGTCGTCTCTGTCTCAGTTTTTCTCTGTCTCAATATTTCTCATTCTCATTGCTTTGTGTGGTCCCAGCTTTTCATTTTTTTACTCATCTCTATTCATCTCTCTATTCTCATTAACATTCTAGAAACTTCCATCTCCTTAGTTTCTATTCCTCTTACACACTGGTTGAATCTTTTTCTACATTTCTCCCTTGCGCACCTTTCCCATTCTCTCTTTCTTTCTTTTTCTTACTGTCCATCTATCTATCTATCTATCTATCTATCTATCTATCTATCTATCTATCTATCTATCTATCTATCTATCTATCCATCCATCCATCCATCCATCCATCCATCCATCCATCCATCCATCCATCCATCCATCCATCCATCCATCCATCCATCCATCCATCCATCCATCCATCCTCCATCCATCCATCCATCCATCCATCCATCCATCCATCCATCCATCCATCCATCCATCCATCCATCCATCCATCCATCCATCCACCCATCCATCCATCCATCCATCCATCCATCCATCCATCCACCCATCCATCCATCCATCCATCCATCCATCCATCCATCCATCCATCCATCCATCCCTCCATCCATCCATCCATCCATCCATCCATCCATCCATCCATCCATCCATCCATCCATCCATCCATCCATCCAGCCATCCATCCATCCATCCATCCATCCATCCATGCCATCCATCCATCCATCCATCCATCCATCCATCTGCATCCATCCAGCTATCTATCTATCTATCTCTCTATATCTCTGTTCTCTAGCTCTCTCTCTTTTGTCTCTCTCTCTCTATTTGTACCTATCTGTATCGCTATCTCTCTATTCCTTTCTCTGCTCTCTCGCTCTCGCCTTTGCTTCCTTCCTCTTCTTCTCGCTCGCTCTCTCTCCTCCTTTTCTCCTCTCTCTCGTCTCTCTCTCTCTCTATACTCTCGGCGCTCTTTCTTCTGCTCTCCCTATATATAGCTCATCTTTATCTGCGGTTATCCACTCTTCTCCTCTCTAGTCTCTTCCTCTCTCCGCCCCTCCTCCTCTCTCTCTCTATGCTGCCAATCTCTCTCTCCCCTCTGTCTCTCTCCTCTCCTCTCTGCAATCTCTCTCTGCTCTCTCCTGCTTCTCTGCATATGCTCTCTCTTTCCCTTCTCTTTCTCTCCCTCTCTCCCTCTCTCTCTCTCCCTCTCTCTCTCTCTCTCTCTCTCTGTTAATTAGTAAGACCCACTGCTCAGGAATAGAGCCTCTCACATCTCGGTACGTCACTAATTTTAGTCCTAGGCACTCAGTCACTCTCAACCCATTTACAACCCGTCCCGCAATTGATTTCGTGGCTTCCTTCACTTTCGGCCACTCTGCTTCTACTGCCAAAACTCCTACAGCGGGCTTACAACTTTCTTAACGCAACTATGGTGTTTAGTGTGACCGAAAGCACTTACAGCCGCTGCAGTCGAGCTGGTATTAATACTAATGTTATAATTTAGTAATAAATAAATTACATGTTATTAACATTTGAGAGGTTGGAAGAAACAACAAAATCAACAAAACGAGAACTAAAGTAATACGGCTCCTGTCAAGTGTGTAAAAAACACGCATTATAGTGAAAAGATCAACTATGCTGATATCTATCACTTTTTATACCACAAGTTTAAACCGCTAGGCAATTTAGACCATTTTCCGTACAACCAGTCCAGTGAATGTTCAAGATCTTACTCTCAGATCAACGCTGCTGGGATTCGAACCCACGACAGTTTAATTCACCTCAGGATCTGTGGTTTCAAACTTCATGACGTTACCCCTAAGCTATGGAGTCATTCAATCATACGAACACAACTCCCTCCTCCAAGAGAATTTCTGCCGCATTGTATGCACTCGTTGGAACGACACATATCTCAATGGAAGCCCTGATTGATTGAGCGCTAATCAATCAATGTCAAGGCAGAAAATCTTCTCTTGTCACGTCATCACTCGGCTGTTTGTATTGACGAATGTTGTGGAGTCGACACTAGAAGTGGAACCGCAAGACAGTTCAGAAATTAGTCCAAATTATCAACCTTAAATAAATAAAAAAGACTGCTAAATTACGGGTGTTAACTTTTACGCGAAGTTGACCTTTATTTCGCATTATTCCAACGTTAATTCGCAATTTTCTATAAAGATAAGAGATAAAATCAAAATGAAATCCTAGCAACAGTCAGATAAAGCTAAACCGAGTTTCTACTATTGATAACATCACATGATTGTGATATTTTCACTGATAAGATCACAATCATGCGATATTGTGACTGCTAAGATAACAATCGTGTGATATTATCACTGATAAGATAAAAATCGTGTGATATTGTCACCAATAAGATCACAATCGTGTGATATTATCACTGATAAGATCACACGATTGTGTGATAATATCACTGATAAGATCACAATCGTGTGATATTATCACTGATAAGATCACACGATTGTGTGATAATATCACTGATAAGATCACAATTGTGTGATAATATCACTGATAATATCGCAATCGTGCGATATTATCACTACAATATCGCAATCGTGCGATATTATCACTGATAAGATCACAATCATGTGCTATTATCACTGATAAGATCACAATCATGTGAAATCGTCAGTGGTAAGATCACAATCTTGTGATATAATCACTGATAAGATCACAATCATGTGATATTATCATTGATTAGATCACAATCATGTGATGTTATGATCACGATTATGTGATATTATCACTGATATGATCACAATCACGTGATACTATCATTTGTAAGATCACAATCGTGTGATATTATCACTGATAAGTTCACAATCTTGTGGTATATTATCTAATAGAATACAATCATGTGATATTATTGCTGATAAGGAGCCTCTCAGACCTGGGGGGCAGTCAGGACCTATGATGACGTCCACCTGGTCCCCCTCCAGTAGATCCAGGGCGGCGTAGGACGAGGACTTGGGTTCACACACCCCGTTACGAAAAAAATAACTGAAAATACAAAGAAATTTTACATATAGCGCCATCTGGTGAACAGATTAAATTATACATAGCCACCACCTGGTGAACAAATTAAATCATAGTATAGTCACTTGGTGAAAAGATATTGATTGATTGTTTGGCACCTGTTTGTGTAGAGTCCGCAAGAGACGTCCCTGAACTTGTTTTATGGCGAGGAACCGGAAGTTAAATTCTTATTGATTGATTGATATATTGATTGATTGATTGATTGATTAACTGATTGATTAATTGATTGATTAATTGATCGGTTGGATGGCTGCTTGGTTGGTTGGTTGGTTGGTTGATTGGTTGGTCGGTCGGTCGGTCGGTCGGTTGATTGATTGATTGATTGATTTCTTAGACTAATTGATTGATACCTAATATTGACATTCTTCAGCAGACCATTGCTCTGAGCATCACTCAGAGCCATACTGATAGCCGCGTGGTTATAGGACGAGGTTATGTATCCAATCCTTAGCTCTCGGTTCAAATTCTCGTCTAGATCGTTGTCAACCGATGCGGCAGCTAATCTACTGATCAGTATCAGCACCGATGCAATGGTAAGGACGATGTAGAAACCGATCACAAGTCCTAACGTAATCCTCATCTTCTTCCTCGATACATCTCAACGTTAGATTGTCTGTAGTGT
>CAJHZI010000843.1:0-44322 GCA_905160935.1 Enchytraeus crypticus
ATTTATAAAACTAAAAATGCATTTAGAAGTAGTACCGGATTCAAACAAAAGTAGAGGCAGGAATAATGCTAAGAGATATCCCTTGAACGATCAGAGGTTCCATTGACATGAAAACATTGTACAACTGTGAACATAAGAAATCATATCCAAGTATCAATTAAATGCTGTTTATACATTTTGCTAAAAACTTATTCAGTGGAACAGGTTCTCATTTCATTGGGGATATCATTCCATATTATACCGCAAGAGTTTACAAAGGAGTTGAAAAATGCACGATTAGCTTGTTTATAAAGGTATTTTTACGGCGGGATTAGCGCACTTGGTTTAGTTGCGCGTCAATTATCGAAGTTAAGCTGCATCGACCTCGGTTAGTACTATGTGGGTGATCACCTTGGAAGACCGAGTGTTGGCAAAAGCTTAGGAAAGAAAAATCCCAGGGTGATGGAAGGTTATTCTTAAATCCGTGCCGGCTGCAACTGATGCGCCATCAAAAGGCAACCATTACTAATAACCATGGAGAGGAAGGAGGAAATGGGTCTTAAACAAGCATCTGTGATTCCTGGCTCAGTGTGCCGTTATGTTATGTTTATGTTATTTAGTTGTTTTAGTCCGAGTAGAACAACTATGATCAGCCTTATTTAAGCAGAATAAATTGGCCGTAGAGGATGGACGTAATACGAAGAATTTAAGCATTTGAAGATAATTGTGCAGATTTGTAAATTTCATAAGGGTTCACAAGAAGCGAGTTGTACTTGAGATAAAGATGTTTAACATTATAATATCTATCAAAGTTCTGCAAGGTTCTAAGTACTCGATTACAAACTAAAATTATGGGTTCAATTATGCAATTAAAAGTAAAACTATAGGCTCCAATACCGTAATGGATATAGGGATAAACGATGGCGTAGTATATATTTTTCCGACATGACATTGGTGATAGATGTCTTCTATGATACAGCTTATATTTGGATGAGCAATAAAATTTAGGAGGGATTAAAGATAACACTATAAGCAACAATCATCCAACCAGTTTTAATGTATGCATGTGAAACCTGGGAAAGTAGGCTACTAGTAAAATATAGCACAAATTAAACTATTTTAACAATGATGCCCCTGAAGAATTTTAAATATCCACTATTGGGACCACGTCAAAAATGAAACAGTACACGAAAGGACTGGACAAAGAAAATTAGATGAAATAGTTTCTGAGAGAAGGTTGAGGGTCATTTACTGAGAATGTCTGAGGATAGATACGCAAAGACTGCAGTTAACTGGAAGCCAACTCAGGGAAAAAGGAAAATAGGAAGTTCTAGAAGTACTTGGCTAAGTACCATCAACAAGGATTTGAGAGCATTAAACATTTCATGGGAAGACGCTGGGAAGATTGTTGATGATAGTAACGAATGGAGGAATGTTGCCACCCTATGCTCTAATTAATTGGAAACTAGATCATAAATAATTGATAACAATATATTGAGATCTATCTAAGAGATCAGACTTAATCTATTAAGGGCCTACAATTTATTATAATTGCAATATATACTTTTGTGTTATACGTGTAGGCTAAAGCCTACATTGTAATATAAAAGCACATTGTATATCATAGTGCGTGTATATTGCATAGTTGCGCTGCTTAGTGTGAACTATATAGTAGATTGTTGACTATTATTACAGTGCACTGTATTAAAGATTTATAATATTTAATGTACTGCATGGTATTTAATCATGCATCTATCTGTACAGACCACTTCTTTGATGATTGATTTACCTGTATTAACCTCTTCTTCAATGATTGAGAGAGAGAGAGAGAGAGAGAGAGAGAGAGAGTATACCCGATTACATAAAAACGGCTATAAATGTATACAATTTTATTATCCTAAATAAATCTTTTTTATTCAAGAACTGGGAACAAATATACTGATAGAAGCACCTTCCCATCCCATCTCGGCGACTAGCTAGATAGAGCAATGCTCTCACTAGGACCGATTGAATGGTACTGGGCTTGTTTTAATTAATTGCATCATTCATTATGTTTGTTGTAAGCTTGTACTTTTATTTCTCTTTTTGTACACTTGGTATGTATGCGACTTTACACTGATGTTGTTGTCGAAATAAACATATACTCTCTCTCTCTCTCTCTCTCTCTCTCTCTCTCTGTATGTGTGTGTGTGTGTGTGTATACTCGTCTAAGGCCCAAAAATTGCTGGACCCAGACCCTGCAGCTAAATTAACTCCATCAGTATTAGTCTCCGTATTTCTTTATTGTCACCATTTAGGCCTAACTCATTTTCTTGCTCAACTATACTACTTCTGGAAAGCAATAAGCATAATCGGTCTCACCATCTCAGTAAAGCCTAGAAGTAATGTCAATGTCAAAGTAAAGTAAACACAGAGTTTCTAGTGGGTGGCACACAACATGTAAGCATGTCACTGAACGATGACTGAGTTCTTTTTAAATATAGACAGCTGGAAATTTACTTCGTCGGCTTTGTCTCAGTATAATTATATGTTTTCAGTGAATTTTTGGTGCTATGGAAGCATTTTTTGACCTTTTGACGATATCTCCAGCCTATATCAACGTATAATTGGAGCAGCACTTTCAATAGACTGAAGAAAGATTGACAGCATGTTGGATAGTATAGCGTGTAGTGGTAGCAGCAATAGCAGCAGCAACAGCAGCAGCAACAGAAGCAGCAGCTCCTGACTGACTGAGACAAAGGACATGTCCAATAGAGAAACTCATTAATGTCGTGCAATCGTCACACTTAACGCAAGGTCAAGAAAATGATAGAAATGTTAGTAGAACCACATATCAAGTTTGGTCTGGTTAGACCCTGAGTAGAGTCTTTAATTTGATTCAGGTTCAGTCAATACAGAGCTCGTAGTTGAAAACATGCTCAAATGTGGCTCAAAAATGGATTGGGTCTGAAATTTCCAGGGATCAGGTTTAGGTAGAATACTGAGGCGAGTTCTAGACCTATCCATAACCGGTCAGGTTTGGCCTCACAGGCTGATAGAATGTCTTGACAACGTATGGGTAACGTCATAAAGTTTAAAATGACAGATCCTGATGTGAATTGAAATCAAGTTGGTTCGAATCCCAGGCTCGCCGATCTGAGAGTAAAATCTCGGACAATCACTGGACTGGTTTTACGGAAAATGGACTGAATTGCATAGCAATAGATAATACAATTCATCTAGGTTAGCTTAGCCTAAACGTCATGTGGCTAAGATTTTAAGATCCTGCTAAGTTTCAGCTCAGTTGTCAGTTAACTCAACCTTGAAAATAAATCAAAGCACGTGAACTTTATGAGTCGCCATGGCAAAGAGAAATGTGACTCCGATACAGTGGCGGCGATCCTGTGGGGGGGGGGGGGGGGGTGGGGGTGGGGGGGGGGGGGGGGGGGGGGGGGGGTGGGGGGGGGGGGGGGTGGGGGGGGTGGGGGGGGGGGGGGGGGGGGGGGGGGGGGGGGGGGGGGGGTGGGGGGGGGGGGGGGGGGGGGGGGGGGGTAGATGGTGCAATCGGGGGGGGGGGGGGGGTAGAGGGTGCAATCGCCCTCAACCCTAATAATTTCTGCGGGTGGCGAAAGTTTCGTTTCGCCTCCGCAATAATTTTAATTCTATAAAATTCGCCCCCCCCCCCCAATAATTCCTCTTTTATAGTGAGCTTAGCTAATATATGAATATTCATAAATATGTTCTCAAATACAAAAAATTATCGCAAATTTTTGTATATAATTAGCCAAATCAGGTATGACACTATAAAGCGAAAGCACGGGCATTATGACATTTATGACATTCTATAAAATGATCGTGAAGTAGTCTAAACTATTGCCGAGATCATGGTTAACCAGATGAAAGTGAAAGCGGTGTAACTGGTCATGTCGTTTTGACCGGGATCGGCAATAAAGCAAGTCGACTTTCTGAAGTAGCTTAAGTTGGTATCGGCTCGAATCAAAACAACATTGCAATTGTCTGTAATAAATTTTAATATAAATGTATCATAGTCATTAGTTAGCTAAAGTCAATTGTGACAGCCGTAGTCTATTCAGTTTTCATCGAAATTTATAGCCTATAAATGGGCTATATAGTTTATAGGCTATAGCAGTAGCTTAGTAGACCTATTTTACATATTATTGGAAGTATAAAATAATAAAAATAATAGGCCTATCATTGACCTTAAGTATTAAACCATACTAAATTTTATTATAAGTGCTAATAAGGGTTTGTAAGACTACTGGTCATGTCGAAATAAGAACGGATGTATGGATGTATGGATTACAGTCAAAGGATAGCAGGATAGGTAGTCTGATGGGCTAGAATCGTATCGCCTCAGACGCTATATATCGATGATTGTCATTGATTGACCTGACACATTGATGATTGTCATTGATTGACCTGATTTATCGATGATTGTCATTGCTTGATCTGATTTATCGATGATTGTCATTGATTGACCTGATACATTGATGACTGTTCATTGATTGACCTGATACATTGTTAAGTGTCATTGATGGAACTCGTTTCTACATTTGCTCAAGTGAAAGCTCGGAATATAAAGTTTTGAAATTTATTCGTGCATTCAGATTATCATAAGCAAATAGAGATTAATTTCAGGCAAACAGGATTTAAGGAATATATAATTTCACAACCCTCTTTTGCGAATACAGACTACACTTGAAGCCAATTTAACTTAGTTTAAACCAAATCTTAGAGGATCTCCACGATTCAAGCTTAAAAAAAGAAAAAAATAGTAAATCACTGTCTACTGAAATTGTAGTATCTTCTTTACCACAAGTTTATTTAGGTCAAAAATATAAGTTAAATTACTAAAGGATGGAGGAATAAATTGTATGATTTAATATCAACTGCTAAAATTCTAATGCTTTCATAATTATGTCTATTCACTGTGGAAATGGAATAGGCATCAAGGTAGACTGATGATTACTGATCAATGATCATAGTGTATTAAAATCATCTTGTAATATAAAGAAGATTCTTTCGTAATGTCAGTTTAGTCAGACATATAAATAAAACATTCATGGATAATGTATAATGTTATCCATGGATAATGTTGCATGGAAATGATTATCTTTGTCTATGTTTACAGTTGTACAATGTCTTTAATTCAGTAGAACCTCTGATCGCTCAGTGGTTATTTAATATTAGTCCTGCATGCGCTATTGCTTGAATCGGATTTTAATTTTAATGCACTTTTAGCTCTACAAATCTCTGGTTTTTGCATTAGTTAGTCCGCAATGTTCTGCCCTTTACAGATTAATGTTGTTTTCATTATGTTACTATAAATCTGTGTTTATTATCTCCAATTTTCAATAATATTTATTATCTCCAATTTTCCACGATCCTTTGCTAATATGTTACTATGTTTCCATGTTTCCGGTAGTCAGCTAGATAGAGCTCAATTGTGCTCTTTCTGACGGCCGTTTTATTTGTATTCTGTCTCGTTGTATGCGCTTCGTATATATTTTCAGTTACAAATAAATGATCCTGGCTCTCTCTCTGTAAAGAATCGGATGTAATGTGACTGACAGCATTATTAGGCCTATTTTTGCAAACATCATAGCTTGGTTAGGCCTATATAAAGTTGCGACTTTCATTCTTATAAAATAACAATGTATGAAAATTCATAAATAATGTTGTACCATGTAATTAGTACTTAATAACTTAATAATGCATTGTATGATTTATATACTATTTACTATATATTAGGGCCCATAGATGTATCATAATTAAAATTTGCTAGCCCACCCCAATAATATTCATGTGGGGGTAGGCTAAAGTTTCTTTTCGCCCCCAATAATGACAACAAAGTTGGAAATTTCATGAGTTGCCCCCCCCCCCAATCCTGAAACCGGATTTCTGCTCCTGCTTCGATATTCAATTTTTTCTAGCCTAAGGTGCCGAGAAAAGAAACTAAAGGTAAGAAACAAATTCTTATCACCTTCGTATTATCAAGATACAGTAATCCAAAGCTCAATTAGTTCATTGTATTTTGAGAGAGAGTTTAAGTTTATATCAGAATCACACGCTACTACAATATTATATACAAGTTATAAGAAGTCCAAAGTAATATACAGCATGAAATCATATCAGAATAAATATTTCAGTCAAAAACAAAACCAGCACATAATTAATAATTTGTCTATTGTATCAGTAGTAGTAGTTCTATGTATTTGATCAGAAATAGAGGCTACCAAAACAGCGACTAGCGCCATCTAGTTGGTTACCTCAAAAGTACACTTGCAAACTAACATATTAATTAGTGCAATTCAACAGAAAACTAACTTAAAAACATAAACTTGTGAGATAAAGCGAAAGCAAGGAAATTAGCTATTTCATGTTCTCAACGTATTCCTTAATTTTCCTTAAATAAATATTGGTGATATTGCCTGTATGTTTTCAGGGAGCATATTCCACAAATGGGAACATATGTAATTGATAGTTCTTTTTCCATAGTTAGTATTTGTGATCTTTCTAGCTATCGTCCCATTTCCAACTTAAATTTCATTTCCAAAATCTTGGAAAAAATAATCTACACTCGCTTATGCAGCCATCTCGAATCTTTTCCTTCTCTATCTTGTTTCCAATCTGCATATCGAAAGCTTCACTCCACTGAAACTGCCTTACTCAGCATTCATAATGACCTTTGCTTAGCCTTAAACTCTCAAAAGGTATCAGCCCTTGTACTACTTGATCTTTCGCTGCCTTCGACACCATCGATCATAACATTCTTACCAGTAGACTTAAAACGTGCTTTGGTATCTCTGATTCCGCTTTCTCTCTGATCTCCTCCTATCTTTCTGGTCGCACTCAATCTGTTATTATAGACAATGAACGCTCCCCTGAACTACCTCTTCTTCGTGGTGTGCCCCAAGGATCTATACTTGGACCTTTACTTTTTTCCCTCTACACTACCCCACTCAGTTATGTTTTAGACAATGCTCAATAAAATTTCATTTCTATGCTGATGATACTCAGCTGTACATCTCATTTTCTAGCTCAGATTCTGACTTGAAATTGCAACACCTTTCTTCTGTTCTTGACAAAGTGTATTCATGGTTTTGCAGTAATCGTCTCTCTGTCAACCCCTCTAAAACCGAATATCTTTTAATCGGCACTACTCAGCAAAGAACCAAAATTACCAATTCCTCCATCTATTTTCTAAATCTTGCTCTCATTCTTACCCCCAAAACTAAAAACCTCGGTGTCATGTTTGATAAAAATCTTGATTTTAAATCTCATATCTCATCTGTCTGTCGATCATCTTTCTTCCAGATTCGTCAAATCAGACAGATACGGTCATCTCTTGATAAAAATTCATCCATAATTCTTGCCAACTCAATAATTCATTCTAAACTTGACTACTGCAATTCATTGCTATATGGTTTACCTTCTTCTTCTCTCATGCGTTTGCAACGCGTTCAAAATACTCTGGCACGTGTTGTCTGTTGATCCTCGAGGCTTCAGGTCACCTTTATTTCCCTGCTTAATAACCTTCATTGGCTTCCTGTAGTTCAAAGAAATAAGTATAAAGTTTCTCTTTTAACTTTCAAAACACTCCTTTTTGATAAACCTTCTTACCTTTCTGATCTCCTAATCCAATATCAACCTTCTCGTAAGCTTCGTTCTTCTGATACCAAACTGCTCAAAATTCCTAATATTCTCACTTCGTTCGGTAGACGTTCATTTTCTTTCTCCGCTCCTACTGTTTGGAACTCTCTGCCTCCTGATCTTCGCTCATGTTCTACTACTTCCACTTTCCGTTGTAAGTTGAAAACACATCTCTTCCCACCATAGATTTGATTTCATCTTGCCTGACTGCTTTTTTATCACCGGACCGGCACTGTTTAGGATCTTTTATTTCTCTTCAGCACGTGTTTTTTCAGATCGTTTGGGGTGAATCGATTTGTAGTGACATGTGATGGGGGAATGTCCCTGACATCATCCTTGTATAAGGAAACGGACGTTAAACCTTCATTATTATTATTAAGGTTTGTGTAAACTCAAAGGTTTCTTCATATTATAATGGGAGAGAGAATTGGCGAATCTAATCCTTTCTATGAACATTTTTGGTATTTTTTCCGGGCTATGAATACATAGATGAGCAAGTTTTAATAGCTTAAAATTACATAGTTGGCTTAGAGGAAGTGAATTTACTATTTCATATAGTTTAGAAGTTTTAGTTGTTATTTTTTTCTTAAATAGAATTCTTATTATAGAATTATTCATTGTTATCAAATTACTCAAGTGAGTGGAGTAGGTATTTCCATAGATTTCAATGCAATACTGAATCTGACTATGAATAAAAGAGTAGTAAATTTGTTTGAGGCAGTGTTTTGGTAAGAAATCACGAACATTATATAAAATACTGATAAAACCTTTTAGTCTACTACATAACCATATCAAAGTGGAGATTCCAAGTAAGGCTCTCATCGAGTATTACACCTAGATATTTAACTTTAGATGTTCTAGAGATCAGGAAAAACTTCAAGCTTTTGCGATATAATGTACCTTTGGTTTGCTTTGTGAATAATCATATAGCATGTTTTATCTAAATTTATGCAAACTTTGTTAGGATCGCACCATACTTTAAGTTTTTTAAGATATATATTCGCATTCTTTTCGAGCTCATCAACATTTTTACCGGCAATAAAAATATTAACATCGTCTGCAAATGACTTAGGCCTATAGTCCCATAGAGCATTTGCCATGTCATTAATATAAATAAGAAATAATAGAGGACCTCAGATGCTACCTTGTGGAACCCCACAATTGTTAATTTGCATCTCAGAGCTGGTGTTATTTGCATATACATATTGAGGACGATTTTTTAAATAGTTCCTTATCCATTTGTTCATTTAGCCTCTTATTCCATAGTGATGCAGTTTATCAATTAGTATCGAATGGTTTACCGTGTCAAATGCCTTCTGAAAATCTATGAATAGCCCTAGCACAAGGTTTTAGAATCTAAGTTTTCATAACAGAAATCTATCGAGTTCATAACCGCAAGCATAGTGGAATGATTATGTCCAAATCCAAATTGATTTTCATATAATATATTATACTTATTTAAAAAGTTATATAGTCGTCTAAAGACTATTTTTTCAAGAATTTTATTAAATACACTTAAGAGAGAAATTGGTCCATAATCGGATGAATCGGTTGCTTGTCCCTTTTTAAACACTAAGATTACTTTTGCAATTTTAAATAGTTCAGGGACCACACCACTAGATAATGATAAGTTATAGATGTAAAGTAGAGGCTCAATTAATAGAAATCTAACTTCCTTTATCAGTATAGTACTGAATCCATCATGACCACTGGTTTTCTTATCATCTAATTTCTCATTGCATTTTCTGGGCATATAATATTATAGTGTGACTGAAGTTTTTCATTATTTGGTGATAATTTGGCTATTAATCTATTATTCCGTTATACCCGATTCCAGTGTTGTGAAGTACCGAAGTAAATATAGTTCGTTACAATTAGAAAGTAGGCCTACAAAAGCGATACTTTTACTAATAAAGAAGTAACAAAAAAGTAAACGAAATAGCAAATGGTTAATAATATTGAATATGCGTGAGTAATTTGCTTAAACCTAGTAGCCTATCTTATATAATTATGGGAATGATAACGCAAATAGTGTAATGAAGGCGTACATTTAACGAAAATTTGAATAATATATTATATAACAAATTCATTCAATAATTTAAGCAAAACTACAGCCTATAATAGATAGTTGCAGTATAATGAGAAAAGTTGTGAAAAATTACTAGAAATCCAAAAACGACAGAAGAAATTTATTGGATTAAAATTTTAGGAAAAGTTTTGTAAAATAAAACGAAGCATATTTACATGTATATCTTCACACATAAAAAGCACTGAACAATCCAAGCGAAAATATAGGCTATATTTCGACACACATGTAGGTATATATCATAATCATTATCAGCATCTTCACCGCATCATCATCCCTTGAATCCTAGTGTAGCCAGTGCTTAAATACAAATAGATTTTAGCTACTCGTTTTAGAAAAATTTTCGAGATATTCTGGAGCCTAGGCGTTTACCAAACGAATCTGGTGATGGTTTGGATATAAGTGCTATGTCTCCTTGTACGAAACATGCTGTTCATGGTTTGTCAATTGTTCAGCAACCCGGGTACAATACGAGAAACATACTTCAATACATAAAATAAAAAATATTAATGGTATTCCTTAAACCAATAAATAAATTCTTAGACAAAAGGTTAAGAAACGCGAGAATACATCTATTTCGACACTCATAGCTAAACAAGCAATTCGTTCTGCTGAAACCAAGAAAAAGCAAAAGCATACCTGAAACCTACTCCACAGAAAACATTGGCAAAATAGTAGCATAGGCCTATTTCATGCCAGGTAGAAGCAACACTGTTATTGGTAGTTTATTGCAAAATCGAAAGTAGGCCTATGTAATGTAGGGATAGAATAATTGAATTTCACCAAATCGACAAATTATGCTGTATTCTTCTACAGAATATTAGTACAAGTAACGTTAGACATCAAGAAATCAGAGACAATATTCATGTTCAGACTCGTCAGCGAAAAGATACTCTAATTATGAAAGCAAAGCGATATATATGCACATATATTTTCTACACATGAAGCTAACTAAGTATAACATTCTATTATTTAAAAGACTTCTATCGCAGATGCTGTCTTCAAATGGTGATAATTCAGTGTTTGGCTATCAGCACTGTCCGAGTGATCGGTTCGACATGCTGAAATCAGTCAATTGCCTTTTTTAGAATTGTCCATTCGTTTAAATAGTTGTAACAATTTCAGAAACCTAGGCGCTCACCAACCGAATGCCCTTTCTGAAGTTGGTAAGGATCTTAGTGTTTTACTCGCCTTCTACGACACGTGCAGTCACCGGTAGGTCAATTCTTCAAACAACCCGGACATCACACGGGAAAATACTGTAGCATATTGATTAAAAATGCCTTTAATCTTAATCAAATATAATTGTCCAAATCTTGTAGAACAATTAACAGACAGCGGTATTGATGATAGCAAGATTTGAAAACTAGATCAAGGAAGTCAAAATAAAATGAGTTCTAGCGCAGTGATGGAACCTTTTTCAATCGAGATACCAAAAGTGACAGATATTAATGCAAAACTTTAGCATTGGCACAAATATCTAATTTATTTAATTATTAATTACCAATTCTAATAATTATAATGTGACAATCCTGTACGGTTCGCATACATGCACATGTGAATACAATTTCAGTTACATACAAATGGCAGTACTTCAAATTCCTTGCTAATGTCTAGACAACATACATTTATGTTGTTGACTTAGGCCTATATACAGTATATATATACATAAGGAAAAAGATGCAAGGGTCGACAACGAATGACGTTTACTAAGAGTCTTAGCAAAGGGATGCAGTTAACTGAAACAGAGATGATCAGAGCCACAATGAACAGAGACATATGGAGGAATATGACCATGACCGCTCAGGCTTGGAACAGACACGGCACTTAGAGAAGAATATATATATTTTTTTAAAATATATATATATATATATACATATATCTGCGATATACATGGTTTTATAGATATTTTAATAGTATTGGACTATATGTTTTAATAATGTTTGTTATGTTACCTCACGATTTTCTAATATTATGTAACTGTTTAGTGTTAATTGCTATTTGCATTATTTTCAATTTAAAGTAATTCCTGTTTATAATTATTCTATATTAACGATTAATTACTATTTTAAATTAACTAATATGTTAACTTTAAAAATGTTTCAGTAATACTAAAGTGATATTTAATCAAGTTAATTTTATTTTGATTTGTCTTTCTGGTACACATTTCAACCTGTTTGCTTGATGTGTTAGGTGAATCTTCTTCAGTGCACTGCTAAGTGGCAGGTTCAAGGTACATAATCATACTCAAAGTCTGTTTTCTCGCTCCATAAGAGCACTCCTTATATCAACAAGTTAATCCCTTCACAAAGTCTGTGCGTTATCCATACCTTATGTAACCTATAGCTTGGGAAAATATGGCTTCTGAGGTGGTTTCCCGTTGCCTTCCTCAGTTTGGTGGATTAATTACCATTTAATCCTGGGGGAAAATATTTCATGGTGAGGTGGGTCCCCTCTTGCCATCCTCAGCTCCTGCCTTTAGTCGCCTCTTACGTACAAGCGGCAGATTGTTTGCGGTTGCCCAATTCTGCAGTGGTCCAACAACACCCGAGCACAAGACGGGGGGTGAATAGTGATATTCTATTTCTGTTTTCTTTTCTTGCTGCTATTCTCTGAGAGAAAATATTAATAATAAAGTAATTTTAATAGTAATGATAATAAAAAGAAGAAGAAATTTTGAGAAGATTTAGATTAGTAAGTTTATAATATTAAATATAAAAAATTTTTTACTAAAAGTTAGACATTTTCAACCTCGCACAGCTACATCGTCACCTCGAGGACCCTTGTCTGCAGTCTGATAGAAACAATACTCTGAAGACGAGCGGAATACAAACTAAACCCTCCGGGCTTATAGATGTCCATCACTGGAAATTAATTTGTTTTTACGTAATTCTGAACTGTCAGTCTGATTTGGTACGTAATGTTTAGCTACTGCTACCTCGCCCACCTTACTACTTTACTACCAGTATCACT
This sequence comes from Enchytraeus crypticus, assembly GCA_905160935.1. NCBI lineage: Eukaryota > Metazoa > Annelida > Clitellata > Enchytraeida > Enchytraeidae > Enchytraeus > Enchytraeus crypticus. Next base: position 12,692 of record CAJHZI010000843.1, read on the forward strand.
AATATAAGTCGAACTTAACTGTTTAGTCGTTTTTAGATGAGAGGAAATCAGAATCAATGCAATCTTAGGTATATTAAAGAATAGACTGTGATAATTCTCGCATACACTTCTCGCATACATTTTGTAGTATCTATCAAGTTATTGAAATCAAATCCCTTCTTCTGATACGTTTTATCATACAAATGAATATGATGTTCTCATTGCCGTCATGTATCTTTATAACGCTGGCAGACTAGCGAGAAATAATTTTTTTAATGCCTTTCCACGCTCCTCTGGCTGCATTAGAAAAAAAAGTAACAACCGGAGTTCCGGATGAGGGCGCATACGGCTTAGAATTGTCTAGGAGGCTGGTCTTCTTCACAACCTCTGAAATTTTCTTAAGCTCATCTCCTTTGTCCTTTAAGTTGTACAACCTATCGCGCAGATTCAGTATATCTTCGGGTGTTAGAGGACACGAATCACTTTGACTCATTTGCTCGTCCAAGATCTTCACTTGCTCTTTATACATCGCCATGTAGAGTTCTAGAGATATCACAATATCGTTTGATTTGGTGACGGCAGCAATCTCCTTTTCCTGGTTAATCTTGTGCTTCAAGTACTCCTCAAAACTATCATTATATGGTACGATTGCATTGAACTTCAGAAAAGATCCAAATTTAGCAACCACTTCAACAATCTCTTGTTTACTCTCCTCGAGTACTTTAATTGTTTTTTCTAATTCACTTACAAAACGTTCTTGGATAACTTTATCTGACACTCCTTTATCTATTAAATCCTGTATGTCCTTGTTTAAAACATTTTCTTCGAACTCCTGAAAGGTATACCTGATGTGCATGTGTCTGTCCCACGTGCATCCACACACCCAGCATACACCGTTATCCATTGCATAGCAGTTTCTCAACTCTGGGTCGGACACGACTTCTGGGTGTATATTAATCAATCCGCAAGGAGAGTGGCAGTGAGTTTTATAGTGCACTCTCGATTCCCTTTCGCCCTTTATGTCTCTAATTTCTATGCAATTCGGGGATGTGCAGACTGTTGTTGGATGATTGGTTGGCACTGCCTTTAGCGAAATCTTTGGTATGTAAAGCCTCTCCTTCAAATCTTTGTCTCTCGAGTCTAGAGTTTCTATTTCCTCTTTTTTATTTCTTACAGCCGCGATATTAGTTTCAATATTGCGGCTCATTTCAGCTAATGGCTTTGTCATAGTCAAAATAATATTTCTTGCTTCATTCAGAGAAAGTGTTCCAATTAATTGATGCGGGGGTAGTTGCAGTATGTAATCGAAGAGTCTTTCGGTCTCCTTTCTTGACTTAGTCCAACTCGTAGCAAAATTACTAACATCATCCTCGTTGAAATGAATCCCTTGTCTGAAAGCGCACAGAAATCTGAAGGCTTCGTTGTCCAGGCAGTACATAGTTTTAAAATTCGTTGCAATATCAATACCTTTATCGCTTTTATTTTTCGTTTCCAACAGTGCTCTCAAGGGTGCAAGCGTGTCCCCAGGTTTGTAAAATGTTCCGCGTGCATTGGTGAAGCAGAATAGAATGTTGGCAGCCGCTGATCGATGAAGATGAGTGAGTAATTCGGTGATGCAATACCTAAACACAAGAGTAAGTCTCGACTCATTAGGTTTAAGTAAAATGCAGATTCCGTGCAGCTCTTTAAGTGTAGACAAAAATCTCAGAATTTTATCGAAGTTTGCTTTGTCCTGGTCAGGGCCACGTACATCTCCTATACCCGGGGTGTCAATGAGCTGCACATTAACATCTCGAGCCTGAAAATGATAGGCTTTTACTTCTTGAGTAGCTGATTGACCGCTATCAGATAGAACTTCAGTGTCAGACTGCTTCGAATCTTTTCTCTCAACCGATATCTTTCTTGGTTCATAGTTTTCGTCTAGAACAGAAAATGAAGTAGGAATCAAGAATGAGATTCCTTCAGCTTCTCTCGCTTCTTCAAGAGTTTCGAAGTTGATATAGTTGACAATACTATTTATCCAAGTTGATTTTCCTACTCCAGTTTCTCCGAGAATTAGGATTGTTATCTCTTTAGCCGGATTGAGGTTTTTTAGTTCAGTCTCTAATCGCGACCTATCGAATTTAATAAACTCGCTGCCATGCTTCTGGGTGCCGCATCTAAAGCGATACGACGCAACCGGAGCGTTACCACATGCGCAGAAAAATGATTCATTTGTGACGTCATACTGAAGGTCCTTTCTGCAGTAATAGCATGCCCATTCATATTTATCAATTGAGCAACTTCCACTATAAGCATGTGGACACGGTATTCGCACTAGGGCTCTATTGAATGGTTGAGAATTCATGCTTTTGCAACCACCGTCTGCCTTAGCTAAATATAATTTTCTTTCTTGATATATATCTTCTTCCAAATTCCTGTGCAAACTTTGATCCGAGTCGTACAGGAAAATGTGACTTCCTTCAGCAACCTTCTCTTCCTCTGCAAGCTCCGGACACAATTCACAGTCAACAGCTGCAAAGTGCACACCGCTACCTGTATCATTTGACTTTTCATCAGAGTCAGGAGGCATGCTTTGCGATTCGCAAATCTTTGCGAACGTTTCGAAGAAAGCGATTTTCACTGAACTGAAATTTTTTGATCTCACATCAAAAAATAAAGCGAAGAGAATTGCGTCATTTTCGCTTTTTATTAAATCTTCCCTCGTCGTATTGAGTCCGAAATACTTTATGTTCTTAGACTTTAGTTCTTCAAGAAATTTTACTTTTTCGTTCATTGCTTTCATAACTTCAATGAATGATTGTTCTAATTCGCCAAGGTCTTTGTCACTTGCTTGCTTGTAATGTCTTGCGAGAGAATCTGTATACGCACTGTTTATCACACCATTTCTAATTCCCAAAATGTCATTTTTAGCCGATTCCATAAACCTCTGATCAACTTTAGACACAGCTTCATGTAACTCGTCAATTTTTCGAAGCTCCGTAGCAGCAAAGGAATTAGCATATTTTTCCACTTTTCTTTTACCATCACGCATTTCACCTTTAAACTCTTTCAATTTCTGGAAAAAGTTGACAACGATCGATGCGAGGGATTTGTCAATTCTTGTTTCGCACACATCAGCAGCATGGACTGGTGAACCCTCGGCACCTTTGTTCATGTGTTCTAGTCTAACGAGATATAGAGAAATAGGAACGCTGTTTTTCACACGCATATTAGTTGGAAAGCTGCAAAATAAGTCCACCTTCTTCTCATCAGTCAATGGTTTATCGATGTGTGAGGGTAATGGGTCGTGGATCAAGCGGATTCCGATGCGTCCCATGCTTGTCTTATCTTTGCGAGATACAAGTGAATTGTCAGCGACACAATTGGATATGAATTGCAACATTGAATCTATATCAGTCTGCTTGACATGTGTCATGACCTCATCATTCCTAGTGTTCTCCGCCAGTAGTGCTGCGCGAAACCCCCAGTCAATGCCTACGACGACATGTGTGGCCTGAATCTTCTTGGCAGTCAGTTCTATCTGACATTTATTCAGTGTAGCAAGATTGATCACCTTCGCAAACTCTTTCTGAAATGCGTAACATTTAATTTCAAATAAAGCAAGTTGACAAAAGTAAATTATGCCTTTATCTATATTTCTCTATATAAAATAATAATCATAATAATAATAATAATAATAATAATAAACGTTGTTTAACATCCGTTTCCTCATCCAGGGATGATGTCATGGACGTCCCCAACAGCACACATCGCTACAGATCAATTCACCCGGACCAATCTGCAAAAGAAATGTGCTGAGGAGAAGTATGGTCCTAAACGAAAGCCAGTCCGGTGATCCAAAAATGGTCAGGGTAGATTTATTATGTTTATGAAGGGAAAAGGTAAGTCTCATGCTTGCTAGAGAATGTTGAAAGAGAAAAACAAGAGCGAAGATTAGCTGGTAAAGAGTTCCAGATTGTGGGTGCTGCGTAAGAAAATGAACGTCTGCCCAATGATGTGGCAATATTTGGAACAGAGAGAACAACAACAGCAACAACAATGCGATTAGAGTGCTACTGTTGTCCATGACAACATTGAGCACTGTGAGACCAAATCAAAGCCGATGAGCAGAGTAAGGGGTCCTTAAACGGTGCAAGCCAAAATCCGGGTGGTCAGTCCAAGGAAGGGTACTAGCGGAATGGAGGTTTACGTTTTGGTCTCAGTTCGTCAACGTTTGATGGATATGTAAAGTCGAAGAGAAAAGATTTCAATCGCCTGCGAAACTGTTCGTAGAGTAGGAAAGGCTGATCAGGAATAGATGAGGGGTGTGCAGAGTGGAAGGAAGAGAATTCTAAATCTGCGGAGCAGCATGCTGGAAGGAGCGCCTAGACAGCTTGCTACGTGAAGAAATTGGCATCTATGGAACGAAGGGCACGTGAGGGACGATAGGGAAGAAGAATTTCAGATAAGTAAGAAGGCTTGCCAAATCGCAGAGTTTTGAAAGTTAATAGAGCTATTTTATATGTTATGCGTTGCTTAACAGGGAGCCAGCTAAGACTGCGAAGTAGAGAAAGAGAGTGAAATTGAAGTTGAGGGGACTTGCAAACAACACATTCAAGAGAATCTTGGACGTGCTGCAAACGATTGAGAAAAGAAGTAGGCAACCAATGTAATAATGAATTACAGTAGTCGAGCTTTGAATGAACTATAAAATTAGCAAGGATAGTGACTGAATTTCTAGTAAGGGATGGACGTATTTGCCTAATCTGACGCATTTGAAAGAAAGAAGCACGACAAACAGAAGAGATACGGGATTTAAAGTCAAGGTTTTCATTAAATATGACTCCAAGATTTTTGTCGGATCGAGAAGGTGAAAGAGCAAGATTCTGAAAATTAACAGAGCCATAGGTAATTTTACTTCTTTGCAAAAGGGTGTGCCAATTAAAAGGTATTCAGTTTTGAAAGGATTAACAGTAAGATGGTTAGCACAAAACCTGGAATAAACCTTGTCTGGAATGGATGAGAGAATAGCCAGATTTGATCAGAATCATGATTAGAAAAGGAAATATATAGTTGTGTGTCGTCTGCATAGAAATGAAAATTTATGGAGGACTGAGCAAGCAGGTAGCTAAGAGGAGTGATATATAAAGAGAAGAGCAATGGACCTAACACTGAACCTTGAGGAACACCGCGTAGGAGGGGCAGTTCAGAAGAGCGATTTTGACCAATAACGACCGATTGTGTGCGACATGAGAGATATGAAGTGAGAAGGGGAAAATCAGAATCAGATATGCCAAAACAAGATTTAAGCCTACTTTTTAGAATGCCATGGTCAATTGTATCGAAGGCAGGAGATCTAGAAGAACCAAGGCAGAAACCTGTTTGCTACTCATGGCCTAGCTAAGATCATTATGTATACGAAGAAGAGCGGTTTCAGTAGAATGGAGTTTTCTATAGGCAGATTGATAATGAGAGAGAGAAGGGAAAGAATATATAATTATATATATAGTCCATATATATATATATATATGTATACTTATACAATATATATATATATATATATATATATATATATATATATATATATGTATATATACATATATATATATATACAATATATATATATATATATATATATATATATATATATACCCCGTGTCCTTTCCGGGTTGTTTGAAGAACTGACCAACCGGTGACTGCACGTGTCATGGAAGGCGACTAAAGCACTAAGATCCATGCCAAAGTCAGAAAGGTCATTCGGTTGGTGAGAGACTAGGCTCCAGAAATTACTACAAAAATTTAAACGAATCGAAAATAAATAAATAGGGGAGTGGCTGATGATGTGAGTTGGGACAGAGAGGATTTGAGACAGTCTATTTGTATCCCGACCCTGGTTGAACTGGGATTCAAGGGAAGAAGAAGAAGAAGATGGCGATGATGATATATATATTTCTATAAAATTATAGACATGTATATATGTGCGTATATATATATAGAGTCTATATATTTGTGTGTTTGTGTTTATAGAATATATATGTATACATGTATATACATTATAATCTATATGTATATATACATTCGATAAACACACACACAAATATATATATATACATATATACACATATATACATATATATATAATTATATATATATATATATATATATATATATATATATATATATATATATATATATATACAGGGTGAGTAAAAAAAAGTGATAACACCTGCAAAAAGTTTGAGTATCTCAGGCTATTGTTAATATTTTTCAAATTAAACTTTTGCCAAATACTAAAGGACTCAATTCTGAAGGGGTGGCCAATTTTCATCCATTTTGGTACATAGATTGGCCAATTATGAAAGTTTCAGCAGAGCAACCCCCCATTTTTGAACGTACTGTAAATAAAAATTTCATTTTATTTTATTTTTATTTTAGCTCTGAAAAGGGTCGTTGTGGTGGTTCAGAAAGAACCAATTGTATCTGCTAGTATTTCTGCCTATTCGATATGCTTTCCTCCAGGTGCTTTTCAGGACTGCAGCAGCTTTCGTAACGCTAGAACAGCCTTGTTGATTCCAGTTTGGGGCAGTCTCTCCCAAATTGATGTTAGATAGCACTTCCTGCAGTTCTTCCTTGTTTTTAGGCTTCGACTGGCGTTTCTGATAGAGATGCAGCATGGTTCCCCAGACATGGTATTCACTCTTCATGATGAAATGTTGATTTCTCTCGGTGATCCATTCATGTGCATGGCGAGATGCATGAGTCGGAGCACCATCCTGCTGAAAGATGAAACCATTTGGTAGAAGAGAACTCTGATGAAACTTGTATATCTGACCAATCCATGGATTAAAATTGGTGAAAATTGGCCACACCATCAACAATTGGTCCTTTAGTAAATTGTGGAAGTTTCCTTTGAAAATATTAACAATAGCCTAAGATGTTCAAACTTTTTGCAGGTGTTATCACATTTTTTTACTCACCCTGTATATATGTGGTGGCCCATCAAAATGAGAAAAGTTTTAAGTTAATTCCTCCGGTGTAGCATGTATTAGGATTGCACAGGAGGCATTAAACGAAGTCTTTGGTAATAAAAACCTTTAACAAAACGTCTAAAGAAGGCCAATAATAGTGATAATTATACTAAGATAATGATGAATAAAAACCTTGGAATGGTTCACGCTACTTCAATAATAAGTAACATGGACCGTAATCAAGAATACAGGATATCAGGAACTAGAAGCAATAGAAATATGCATATTGAGATAAAAGGGAAAGATTGCAAAACATAAACAGTTGCAAAGGAAGATGCTTTTGTTGAAAGTTGATATATGCATTAAGAAATAGGAAGAAGAGTTGAATAGGACACATTCTACGGGAGTAAAGTCTACTATAAGAGGTCATAGAAGGTAGAATGGAAGGAAAGACAAATAGATGCAGAGAGAGATTAGAAATGTTAGATGGCTAAAGGATCCACTCATATGCGGACATGAACATGTAAACCCACAGAGAAGAGTGGAGGCGTAATATATCATAGACCTGCCAGTGGGCAGTCCACTAAGAGAGAGAGAGAGAGAGAGAGAGAGAGAGAGAGACAGAGGTTAGACAATATAAAATTTCTTATATTATGCATTATTTCACGTTTGCTGGCCTCTTGTTATAAGTAGAATTGCATCTGAATATCGCACATTAAAATGTAGCTAAATTATGTCCTGAGATAAATCTTTTACATACCCTATAAGTGCTTGATAGCAGTACACTACCGGCGTTGACTTTTGAGCTTGGCAATGAGTCCAACAGCAAGCCTGAATGGAACCCGTCTTCCACGTTCTCCAGTAGAACATCCACTGTGTCGACAGGATCGAGTCCCAGGGCCTCAGCTGTGCTCAAGAGTGATTTAGGATTGAACAGCCGGGTGACCGTTGAGATTTCATTGGTCACTTCTACCTCGTCACTATTAGAATTCCACTTAAATATATCTACTGGAAGAAACTTTCCCGACTGCTCATCAAAAAGTTGTCCCAAAAACACTCTCTCGCCATGAGCAGCACGCTGTTCTATCACGTCATTGAGAAGCTAAAATATAAGCAGCGATGATGATGATAATGATGTTGATGCTAACAATGATGACGATTATGACGGTGATATTGATGCTAATAATGATGACGATGATGATGGTGATTTTGATGCTAATAATGTTGACGATGATGATGATCATGATGATGATAATAATGATGACGATGATGATGGTGATGTTGATGCTAATAAAGAGGACGATGATGATGATGAAGATAATGGTGATGATGATAATGGTGTTGATGATGATTACGATGGTGGTATTGGTGTTGGCGATAATGGTGATGGTGGTGGTGGTGATGGTGGTGGTGGTGGTGGTGATGATAATAATGATGATGATGGTGATGATGATGATGATGGCGATGATGATGATGATGGCACATGATGATAATAATGATGTCATCGGGTTTTATGGAAAGTAAGGGAGATGGTGATCCTAACGAAGCCGATGATGATGATAATGAAAATGAAAAAAAAGAGAATCAAAATTGATTGCAAGTAAATATAGAAATTAAATTATTACTTTTAATATTGCCTTTGGCTGTATAGGGCCTGAATTACAAATTTTGATAAAAGAAGGACTTTATTTTATTAAAATAAATATTAAAAATTAATTAATTTAAAAAAATTAATTAAAAATTAAAAATAAAATAAATGTTAACAATAATTCCTCTAAACTCTTGAAAGTCAGTCGCATTCGTCAATGTGCTACGAATGTGTCCGTCTTAGCTGATACAATTGCCTTCCGCATAAGGAATTTGAGATATATACCGTCCCATCGTTTCTTATCTAAGAGGCTCAATCCCTGGAGCTCTTTTGTAGCCGGAATATTTGCACGAGTTAGGGCACGTTATACCAGATCATTCAGATACTGGTGTCTGCCGATTCTGCCATCGCTTCGCATGCACGACAGACCGTGAGTGCCCAGAGCATTGACCGATGCTCCACAGACACAGTTGTGTGGTTCACAAAGAGTAGAGCCCAGCCGAAGACCAACCGCTACTCTGACCGCCTCGTCATCCAGGCGGAGGCCACAGGAAGACACAAGGCTTTCAACCAGAAAATCCACAATGAAGGATAGAATCAGCAAGCAGCCGGGCCTTTCTTCTGGGATTAGCGCCTTCGCAAGGATTTCCGAATGATCTGTGCCAGACGTTTTCGATTTCCAAGCGTTCATGGTCTTATACACCATTACAGTAGGCATTTCGGATAAGGACTGAGCAGCTGAAGACTTTGAATCTTGGTAACCTCCAAATCGTGGTATTTAGGAAAGCAGGAAAGGATCAAGTCATGAAAACACTAGTCTCCGCGGCAGAAGCCTTAATTTATTAATATTTTATTTTTATTTATTGCTTTTATCCCGGATGTAGAGAACCCGAGGTTTGATATAAACGATTTGAGCAATACGTGCTGAATCACCGCCCGGCTACTCGAGGCCATCTAGCTGCTTAAAAGAATTTCTGAAGCAGACTGTATTAAATCTTTGCAAAGTTATGGAAAGCCTTTGCCAAAGAAAAGAGGTCTCCCGCTTATCGCCGGTTCGCTCTGCAATTAGTCTTTCTATGCCATTAATGAAGTCAACTCGATCAGGATTCATGGGGCCCATGGTTTCAATGGTCACCGGAACAACTTCGTACCCTAAGGACAGATCGCGGTACTTATCCATTTTCTTAGAGGCGGCAAGTTCAGCAGTTCCAATGACAGTGACTGAAGATTATTATTATTATTCAGATAGGAATTTGCCATAGTGTAAATGACAGTGACATCTCGTACGGCACATTTACCGTTGCACCAAGGCACTAAGGTTAAACCATCCGGGCGCTTACCGTCTGACATAGACAACCCGCTTAGTTCCTTCGAGAAAGGAATGCCCGCATTTATTATTATTATTATTATAAGTAATATTGTTGTTGTTATTATAGTATTTTATTTATTTATTATTAATACTATTATTATTACAATTATCATTATCATTATTATTATATTACCCTTACAGTTTTTCTTTTTTTCCCTTGGGCTGCATATGGCCCTGCGTTAAGTGTAATAATAATTATAATTATTTTTTTCTTAATGTATTATTGTTATTGTTGTTGTTGTTATTGCTAAGTCGAGGAGTAAATCAGATTTTCTTCTTAAGCAATGAGTGAATTGCCTACCTAATCACGCTATGAATTATACAAAAATAAGTGTAAATCATATTGAAAATTATCTTACAGTCAATGGAATCGTTTTCTTTGAATCAAGCGTCGTTTGATCACATATTTCTTCCTTTATCACATTAGTGTGGGTTCGCAGACAGCCCTCTATAATACAAATACTTACACATAGAATACTTGCACATAGCAAAAGCTAAAAGATTAGGATTACGTCAGTTTCCTCACTCGTAAGCGATGTCAGTGACTAGTGAGCCCATGATTAGAACCCCGCACATACTTCTCCGCGGTCGAGTATCTTACCGACTTCGCCACTGGCTCCAACCATTTATAGAGTACAGTACAGTGTAACAATTAACATCAACAGTATAAGCATTACTAGTGCAATAAATTTTCTCAATTAAGAACAAATCAGCACGTGGTTTACGTCGTTTATGAAAAGAAATGATTGCTCTTCGTAAGAGCATTAGCAGAAATTGTATGTTACGTGTTCGCTATTATTTTTATACAGATACTTTTATGCTGCATGCAATACGCCTGTAATCCTGTACTGGAAATTTCTTATCTGACTCCACTCCTATTCGCAAACCTATAACTTTCATGTTATTAAAGACATTCAAACTAAGTTTCTCCATGTTTGGCAGAATTTGCTGCTGGCCAAGTTCTCTAAATTTCAAGAACATCGGTCAACTCCTTACGACTTTATTGTAAAATAAATATGGGGTATCAGTTATAACAGACACAGTGTAAATATATATATATATAGATATATATATATATATACATGTATATATATATATATATAGGCCCTATATATATATATATATATATATATATATATATATATATATATATATACGATACATGTATATATATAGAACATATATGCATATATCTATATATATATATATATATATTATTATATATATAATATATATATATATATATATATATATAGAATATATATATATATATATATATATATATAGAACATATACATGTATATACATGTATATATATATATATATTTATATTTTTATATATACATGTGTATATATATATACATATATATATATTATACACATGATATATCGAAACCGATGAAGAATTGATCAACCGTAAACTGAACGTTTCGTAAAAGGCTACTGAACATAAACTGAGGAAGACAAAACAGGAAATCACCATAGAAGCTGTCATTTTTAAGATTTTAAGATATAATAAGGTGCTTCAAAAATGGCACTTCCAAAGTATGCATTTAAATTCCTACTCACATTCTGCTCCAATTCCTGAGAAAGAGCATTCAACTTAAGAAACCTACTATTACATACTTTTAGACGACATTAATTAAGGTATGGATAATTCATAACTGTTTGTGAAGGAATCAATTCTTTAATCGATGGAGTACTCCTTAGGGAGAATGAAAACAGAATGTAGGCCTATGTAGTAATATACGTGTATAAGCATACCTAGAACGTAAGTAGGAATATACATGCACATGCATATCTTGGACATGACGCTTTTGTAAAAAACTTGAAAGAGAGAATTATATACATATATATAAAGTTTACATATAGACTTACCTGACAAATTCTCATCCTTCCCGGTTGTAGACTCGGTCTGTTTAGAAAGTTGACTGATCCTATTATGTTTGTTGTGGGTTGTAATGGAGCATTCTTCGCAAATCAAATGCTTACAAGTCGCGCAGTAGAACGCAAGAGCAGAGTTTGGATGTGATACACATGAAGTCAAATCTGGCACTTTGTTCAGAAACCTGCGACTTGCATTTGGCACAACCACATGTGATCTAGTAACAGGTATATTGTTGTGCGGTTTCATGCATGAATCACAAATATGTTGCTGGCAATCCTGGCAGTAGACAGTGGAGAGAAAATCTTTGCATATTCCACACGTCTCCACAACCTCATCAGGAAGATTCAACTGGTTGAGCTCATGGGATTTAGTTGCCGGTATGTTCAGGTGTATATCAGAGCATTTAACGCAAATTGATTGATCACAAATTGAACAGAAATTTGCAGCTTCGTCTTTCTCGCACTGCATGCATAAAGTACTTGGAGACTGAGCTTGCGATGCAGAAATTACTTCATGCTCTGCTGATCCTGGAAATTTCTTGTGTTTTCTTTCGCAATCAACACAGAGGAACTGGTTGCACATTTTACAAAACATCGAAGAAAGCTGCTTTTCACAACCTTCACATTTTGAATTGTTGGTCTGTGACATGACTGTGAACTCTTGAAGCTTGCTCGTTAGTAAATCGGCGCATTTCAGTGACTCGATTCCATCGTTAGGCATCGGAATGACTCCCTCGCAAACAGTGCAAGTAATTTTTGCATTGTCTCCTGTAAGCTTGCCGTATAACTCTAGACAACGTAGACAGAAGCTGTGCTTGCATTGAAGCGTCCTAGGGTTTTGTAGCAATCGTGTGCAGAGAGAGCACTTGAGATAATCGTCGACTGCACACACTTCATCCATTGCTGCGAATGAAGCCATTCTAGCGCTCGAGTAATGACTGACTGGCAGAGAGCTGGAGCTTAAATACTAATCCTGTTGTCCGCACTAAAGTTTCCATGCCTGCTCATGTAGGATCAGTCTACGCCGTCAATTTCCTCAAAACCGAAAGTTTTCTCAAATTACTGAAATTTCGGGAATTACTGTATTTCTCAAAAGTTTCAAGATAGACATTGATACATCACTAGACAAATAAGTGGTTAAAACGGTTCGTAGGCGTATAAAAGAGCTTTTTGTCACTTTAGATGATAAAGGTAATAGATATATGACACTTTTACCCAGCGGCAGATTCAGACATTTTTATGGGGGCCTGAAATAATTTTGGACGATGTCCATATTTTTGCTTACGCCCCACGCTTTCTCCTATAGATATAACGCAACCAGAGAAAATGCTTGGGGGCTCACAATTTTTCACTACAGCCCTATAGCTCGGCTCCTAGAGTGGGTCACACTGAATATGTTCATTTATCTTACCCCCCCCCCTCTCCCCCTCTCCTCCTCTCCCCACTCATACCCGCTTACAGTCAGGAAAACCTAACAACCTCAAATCTTACATCTTTTTTGAAAAAGTATATTAATATTTTCAATCTCTGAAAATAACTTAGCGGGTCTGGACGAATTGCAAAATTACCAATTTGGGCTGGCGGAGGGGGGGCTCGGGCACCTCCCAGCCAAGGCTGGTTACGCCACTGCTCCAGGATGAAAATCACATTTTTTACCCATTTTTACTATTATACAGTGGTTAAATTGGAAATTGAGAGCTAAAGTGAAAAGGTCTAAATTTTTGCGGACTCCGGTTCTACTATGCAGGGCCCATAGTATATTACATAATGGCCTCTACCGTGGAAACCCACTTTAGAAAATTATTTAGTGAAACTGAGTCCCCCCCCCCCCCCACTTTATCCACTGCTCTTAAATATTTACTAGCAAGTCATCGCTGATCCTGTGACATAGCAAGTCTGACGCGTAAAATATTCAAACAGCATACAGCTGCAGCAGCGCCTTAAATTAAAAATTAAAATAATTTGTTTACTCAAATTATTTTAATTTTACAATATGAGCTTACATTGAACAAAACATTCACTCGTGCTAAAGTTACTCAGAGTATATTCTGCATGTAGCTTTTCAAGAACATTGACAAATTAAAGTTTTCTATCATTAACTCTGTCTTCTGATACGCATCGTAAAAGTATAATAATTCATCAGATATAGCTGTGCGGCTGTAATATTTTCTGTCATTGAAAACGACAAGAAAGTTATTTAATTAAATTCTTGATATTATCGTATTTCATAATTTTTACAAATATATTTATTCAACGCATTGGGAGTGAATCTTATCGAAAATTCGAGGTAATAGTATTAAGTATGCAAGCATTAAGCGAATCAATCTATTTTCTGTATCAACACTTGATCTCTATCAGTCTCACTCTCACAGTATCTCTCTCTTTCTCTCTTTTCTCTCTCTCTCTCTCTCTCTCTCTCTCTCTCATGATATTGTACGAAAAGAATTTAAGCTCAGCGAAATTAGTTTCAATTAAAAAGCATGCATCCTTTTACAGATAATCTCGACAGAACTCAGGTAGAAGCTTGTGACAATATCTTTGGATCGTTCCACCTCAAATGCGTTAATTGTGAATCATTCTTGGTATTCGTTCATCAGATTTTGTACAGATCTGTGTTACAGTTGCCAAATTTGTAGTGGAGGTTGAAATGTTTCAGGCATTGGGAAGTTTAAACTTAGATTGCGGGTAGGAGTCGAAAGTTTAGGTGGGGGGGGGGTTAAATTTGAAGTGTGGGGTAAGAATTATAAGTAGAAAATTTTGATTTTTGAATCCAATTAATACGTAAGTATATGGACAAAATTATACGCTATCACAATGCTTAGTTAGGACTGTGTACAAAATCTTTGCATTTGATAAGTCATTGGTTAGGTTTCCGACTGCCGATCAGTATGTGCGAGGTTCAAATCCTGGGCTCGCCCGTTAATGATATCCTTTCGAGAGATAAAGCTGCCGTTAACAACAGCTTTGGTCTTTTTAAAATTTTAACTATTTAATGACGAGACGAATTAAAGTTAAATTGCAACTTTAATATATTGCTGTTAACGCTTCGAGTTAGGCTTAGAGTTAGGCTTAGAGATTCTAATAATAGATTAATAATCCCCAAATATTGATAAAACTTCAGTCACACTATATAACATATTAAATACAATAAACTAATTACGCTTAGAAAAATTGTATCTGATTTATGTGAAGGTTATATGAATATTTTTTCTTGCCCTTAGTTGATTTACTCGGCATCTTAGGCTTGAAAATATCGGATATCAGAGTCTTCTTTCTCTTTGCCGCAACGACTCCTATAGCTCACTGGCTATGATTTATTTTCAAAGTTGAGTTAACTGACTGCAGAGCTGAGACTTAACAAGCGCTTAAAATCTCAGCCACATGATGCTTAGGCTAAGCTAATCTAAATAAGTTGTGTTATACTGTATAGGTCTTAGCAAGCTTCTCTTTTAGCTTACTGTATTAGAGTAGACTCTGGGTTATAATGGGGTCTAGAGGTTGAATTTGGAGGCTGCATCAACGACTATTCTGAACGAATGTAGTGGGGGGTTGAGATCTTGTTTATCGCAGTGGGAGGGGGGGGGGTGAAACTTGATCACACCAAAGCTCTATTTTAAATTGTAGTGGGGTTTGAAAATAGTAGTGAGACAATAGAATAGAATAGAAAATATGTTTATTTTCTCAGCAAAGACACAAAATGCATGAACGGCATGCAATGCAACACTGACAAACTGCAACACTGGTGAAAATGTATGTACATGTACAACAGAAAGTAAAGGACTAGTGAAAATATTATGAAATAAAATACGACTGAAATTGTTAAGCGTATATTATCCTTACCTTAAAATCTAAGATTAACGTCAGTTTCCTCATTCGAAAGCGATGTCAGTGACGGGCGAGCCCAGGATTTGAACCCCGCACATATTGATCCGCGGTCGAGTGTCTTGCCGACTTAGCCACTGGCTCCAGCCAATTAACCTTTAGCCAGTTAACCAGTTAACCTTTAGACCTATCTACAAAATATACGCTATTCTTTTTCTAACTTTCTCATCGTGTATTTTAGAAAAATTACAGCTGGATCCAGAAATTATTGCTGGGTCCGGTCTTTTAATCTTTTTATAAAACAATATAAAGACTTTTTGTACACAACTTTCTAATTAACTTCACCTTAAATTTGCTTACTATTTTTACCACTTACTATGTTGATCATTTAACGGTATTTTCCAGTAGCAACTTTATGAGAATCTGTTGTGTTGTAATCTGCATGAATTGGCGAATTATTATGAGTTTTTGTCTGTGTATGTTTGCTTATGATTGTAGGCTGTCAACTAGATAGAATTTATTTACCCTCTTTGATGACCCGTTTGTATGTGCAATTTTGTATTTCATGCTTTGATGTTAATGTCATTAAACATAGTTCCATCTATCTATCCGGATCCCACAACTAAATTACACTCGTCAGTTTTAGCCCAGAATTTCTTTCCTATATCCATTTAGACCTATCTCGTTTGTTTGCTCAAATCTACGTTTTCTGGAAAGTGAAATCACATTCTGCTTAGCATCATTCATCTTGCTATGAGATCTTGCTAAACATATGGTTTTTAGTTTTACTATCTCACAGTGTGAAAGAATCATCTCTATCACTCGTGTTCGCTTAGAGATACTCATTAAGATTAAGGGGGATTGTCACTAAGCGATGGATGAATTCATACTAAATGTAGACAAATGAAATTTTACAACTTTGTCTGAGCATAACTTTATGTTATCAATGGACTTTTGGTGCTACGGAGGAACTTGTTCCCCTTCAAATTTTGACGATATCTCAAACATAGGCCTATACCAACGTAGAATCGGGTCAGTCTTTTTCAGTCAACCAAAAATTCAATTGGTCATTGCCGTGGCGGATCGAGGGGGTCTCGCCGATTATAGACAATCATCCACATAAGACAGGGTCCACCTACCTAGGTTTTCCGCCAAAGAGAGGTCCAAAACCTTCTTTGCCCTCCCTCCCCCGTAAAATGTTCCGGGATCCGCCCTGCTTGAATGAAAAATGTAGCAGATTTCAATAAAACTGATCAGTTAAACAGAATCAATCAAGATCTCGCTATATTATTGTGAATATATATTCAGAGAACCGGCAAAGGTGACATGTCTAAATGAACGAAAAACAGTGTTGGCCTATATATATGCCCTATCTCTTGTAAGTTGCGTGTATGTTTGCAATGATTGCAAAAGTTTATTTTTATTAGGGCCTATAACTCGAATTGGTAATTAAAAGATTAATACTAAATTAATGCTAAATTGGTCTAAATTATATTACTCTCCATCTCTCTCTCCTTATTTCTCTCTCTCTCTCTCCCTCTCTCTTAGTGTACAGCCTACTGGCAGGTCTATGGTATAGGCTACTTGAATATACGCTGTAGCACCTCCATTCTAGGCCGCCTTAGCCGAATTAGCCGAAAATTTCTGTTAGCCGAATATACGCAGAGAAAAAGTTCCAAATTTTAAATTTTTTTAAACTATCTTTAACCCTAACCCTTACCCCTAACCTTAACCCTATTCCTAGAAAGAAATAACACAATTTAGTGAAACTTATTTTTTTAAAGTGACTCAAACCAGAATCTAACCCCAGACCCTATGATCAAAAGCCAAGCTCTATAGGCCTAGATGATGACAACATCAATCAACCATCAATAAGAATTTAATGTCCGGTTCCTCGCCATAAGGAAATGTCAGGGACGTCTCTTGCAGACTCTACACAAGCAGGCGGCAAAGCACCACACGATGACGACTGAGTACACAGAGACCACAAGAGAAAGTGAGATCAAAACAATGCATGTCCAAGATCCAAGGAAAGCGGGTCAAAATGTAGACCTATGGCGGAAATAAATGGGCTATTAGCTTGCCAAGGTAAGTACCAAATTGAATACAATTATGATAAAAATCTTGTGGCAGAGAGTTCCATATTGTTGGAGCTGAAAACACGAAGGATCGTCTGCCCATGGCAGATTTAATGTTTGGTACAGTGAGAAGACTTTTACTTGAGGAACGAAGACTACGAGAGGGTTGATAGATTGATAAAAGATCGGATCGATTGGATGGTTTACTATAATTTAAACTTTTGAAGGTTAAGGAAGCTATCTTGAATTTTATTCCTTCGGAGACTAGAAATTAATACAGTTTCTTAAGAAGAGAAGAGGTGTGGGATTTGAGTATTTCTACATTATAGACGACTCTAGAAAGAGAATTTTGTGCGTGTTGGAGACGAATTGGAGAAGTTTTCGGGAGATCATTCAGCAAGGAGTTACAGTATTCAAGTCTAGAATGGACAAGCGCATTAGCACACAGTGTCGGAATTAATAGCGAAAATATAATGAGAAATATCAATGAAATAAAAGGCTTAGTAACTGGAGGATACAATATTCATAACATACGTTATGCTGATGATATAGTTCTTATTGCCGACTCACGAGATAAACTTCAAGAAATGTTGGATATTGTAATGTCTCTTATATATCATAGTGAGGCTAGTGGATTATCCATAAATATGAAGAAAACAGAATGCATGACAGTTAGCAAATTAAAAATGCCACAGCCATGCTTAATCAATGTAAGAGGTCAAAATGTCTAACAAGTCGAATCAGTCATATATTTAGGGTCACATATCAAAATGGGAAATGTGACAAGGAAATAAACAGAAGAATAGCCGTGGCTAAGGGGGCATATAACAGAATGTCAAATATTTTCAGTAGCCATAATTTATCAATTGATACAAAAAAACTTCTTCAATGCTATATTATACCAATATTGTTATATGGAAGTAAAGTTTGGACAATCTCTTCTGTAATGGAATCGAAACTTAACGCAACAGAGATGTGGTTCTATAGAAGAATGCTACGTATATCTTATAAAGACCACATTAAAAATGAAGATGTTTTTAAAAAAATGTCAACTTATCGTAAAGATTAGAAATCGGCCGATAGTTGGAAAGCTCATTTGTAAGCAAGAATGGAAGCCTTCTTCAAAAGAGGAGTGACAATGGCTTTTTAAAATGAGATGGAAAAACATCTTCACTAAGGCAGAGGTTTATTAAGTGAGTAATAGGAGGCACAAATGCATCGATGCAGGATCTGATAAGTTTAGTTGCAATGAGATCCAGAGGACAGGATGAATCAGACGAGTTAAGAATTACAGCACGGACTTCTTGATCAGTTTCCAAGCGAAAACCTGATAATGTTGATGGGGAAAAGTGCAATTATCAGCAAATGAGAAATATGAACCAATTATAGAAATAGCATATCGTACTGGAAAATCGTAATCCTATATAAACAGAAATATTATTCCAAGTTTACCTTCGGACGAACCATTTCAACCATCAAACCAGTTACTCTTGGTGTCCCACAAGGATCTATTTTAGGGTCCTTGCTATTCTTAATATATGTCAATGATATCCAAAATTCATGTCCTGAAATCTCACTGAAACTTTTTGCTGATGATTCTAATGCTTCTATAAACAGTAGCAACCTGACTGATCTATTCTCACTAGCTAACCACACCAGTTCAAGATTAAATCATTGGTTTCAAATGAATCGCTTAACGACGAACGCTAAAAAATCTGCTCACATTGTTTTCTTCCCTAACAAAGAGGATGAAGATTATATAAAAGAAGAAAAACTTGAGATAATGCTCGATAAAAATCATATTTCTAGGGTAAAAAACATCAAGTTCCTTGGAATAGAAATTGACGAGCATTGTCATTTAAAACCCATATTGATACTGTTGGGAAGAAGATAAAAAAGTGCTAACTGTTTATTATTCAATCGTAGAGACAATATTCCCATGACCTGCCGTAGGAATTTATATTTTCAATGATTCACTCTCGCATTAGCTAGTGCATTGAAGTGCATGGACACGCCTCCTGGAACATCCTGCAGCCCTTACACATTGTATGCAACAGAGTATTAAGAACGCTGCAAGGAATGAACCGCTTTAGTAATGTCAAAAATGTATACACTTCTTTCAATATTCTGCCAATCCATTTAGGCTATTACATAAATTTTTTCAGCGAAACTTATTCATAAATGTCTATGCAACAAATCATTCTCATCCACAGTAATGGCAAACATTTTTTATCTCAATCATGCGAACTACACCCACAAGACTATACGGATCCAGCTATCTTTATAAGAAATCCTCTACAACTTTTATAAATCATATATGTCAATGATGCTTGTACAAACTGGAACGAAATTCCAACTTCCATTGGAAACAGCAGCTCTCTACCTACATTCTCTTATAAATATAAACATTATTTGTTTAATAACTGGTAATCTTCCATTTCTAACCAAACACTATTATAGTATTACTATTATAGCATAGTATTATGATAATTTAGCAAACTTAATGTAAATTAATTTAAATTTTCATTTTCCATATAAATAATTGTATATTGGACTCTCTCAGAGTCTTTTGCCGGAAAACGATACTGGATTTAAAACTGGGTATTCAACCGGATAGGATGCCAGGCGTCCTCTTTGATGGCCTATAGGTCTATGGAACATTTCTAATGGAACATTTAAGTTTTAAAAATCATATCGAAAAAATTACAAAAACTGTTAAAAGTGCTAACCGATTACTCTTTAATCGAAGAGAATTTATACCAATGTCCTGTCGCAGGAACTTGTATCTCTCTGATATATTCTCGTGTAAGATATTGCATTGAAATTTATGGTTATGCCATTTGGAATGTTTTACAACCACTACAGATTGCTTGTAACAGAGTTCTGCGAACCTTGCAGGGTTATTTCGTTTCCATCGTTATTGTAATGTTAAAGATCTTTATGTTTCTTATGCTATTTTTGCCAGTTCATCTATTGCATAAATACTGTATGGCCAAGTTGACTAATAAATGTATTAGCAGTAATCTACCTAAGTCTACCGTATTTGCTAATATGTTTGATCTCAACCACTCTAACCATAATTATTCAACTAGACTGCTTGACTCCAACTATCTGTTTAAAAAATCCAATGTGACATTCTATAAATCTTATGTAAATGAGGCGTGTACGGACTGGAATAAAATTCCACCAATATTACGCAACATCAAATTGCTACCAACCTTTTCTAGAGAATTTAAACAGTATTTATTAGAAAATTTGTCACAATAAGAAAAAATTTTGTTGTTTTTTCTCATCTAACTTCTGCTTTGTTTTAATTTAAATCTTCTATGATTTGACACTTTCACTCTTTTATTTTGATTAAAAGTTTGATTTAGACATGTGGGACGGTTGTTAGCGGGGTGATTGATATCCGGGTGGTCAAGGGGGCAGGATTAGCGCAGTCGGTTAAGCTGCTCGTCAGTTGAACGAAGTTAAGCTCCATCGCGCCGGTTAGTACTTTGTGGGCGACCACCTTGGAAGACCGAGTGTTGACAGCTTTGAAAGAAAAAAATCCCGAGGGTGTTGGAAGGTTATTCTTAAATCCGCGCCGGCTGCAATTGATGCGACAACAAAAGGCAACGATTACTAATAACCATAGAAAGGAATGAAGGAAATACTGAAAACTACAAAAACAGAAACCAAGAAAGGAAACCATGTAGCCCATACGGTATGTCATGTGTGTAACTAAAGGAACAAAAAAACTCGATAGGGTGTTATGCTCCCTCTTTGATGGCCTGGTTTTTGCAAATATTAGTATTATGCCTGTCTGCGTTTTACTTTGTACCTTTATGTTATTCGAAATATGTTGACTGTCGTGCTGTGTGATATGTGAACAAATAAAAAGTTTTTTTAGTTTTTATTCAATTTATTATATATACTTTTTTGTTTTTGATTTATTTGTGCACGTACACGACGTATTTTTGCACTTACGTACTGCAATTATTACTTAGATTCTGATAATGCCTATTTAATTTTTTCACGCGTTCATTGATGTGATTACTCTGTGAAATTTTGTGAAAATAAAACATATTTCTCTCTCTCCCTCAACTCAAAACATATTTCTCTCTCTTCGGGTGCATCCTATTAATCAATTATGAAGCGAAATGGGTTTTGTTTTCGTTTTGGTAACAGTTGTTTGTTTACAGAGTAAGATATAAATAAGATATTATTATTTTTAGTTTTAAACAAATGTATTGAATAACTTGGGGGTTGTTTGTTTCATTTTTCTCTAATATTTAGTTTAAGTCACTTGAAGTAGTATGTAAGCGATACGTATCCTTAATTAGGTTTAAACTTTTCTTTGTTATGAGTGATCTGAAACACGTGCAAAATATGCCGCGAACTATTAGTTCAATTGATATAGTTATTATCCTCAGTGTCAGTTTTTAAGCATCAGTTTCTGTCATGCCCATATTCTGGATTACTCTATCATAAGCAAATATCAGGGACGGGGAACAAAGCTTAAAGCCTATTGTAATACCCTCTCAAATTTAATTGGACAATCATTGTTCCATTACATAACAATGCCTTAATTCGGTTCCTTTATTTTTGGACTCAAAGACTTTCAGAATGTCGTCGTCCAAAAATAAAAAGGAAATATGTCAACATTTCATTTCTGTCATTTTAAATAATTTATCTATGACTTCCTTTCCACTTGTTGAAAATATAGGAAATATATGGATATTGTCGTCCTACTTAATAAATGGAATCTGTCTGATTTATTTGTAAAAGTAGAGGTGTACCAGATTCCAGTTCCGGTTTGATGGGATTCTGGCACTTTTTGAAAATCCGATTCTGGTTCTAGCAAATTTTGTCAAGTCCAAGCGGATTTGTTACTGGATTTGGCAATCATTTTGAATATAAATAGTAATAAATTGATATTTCAAAATATGCTGAAAATGTACCTCAAAGAAGAAGAACTTAGGACTCAACGATGATTAATTGATTAAGTATTCACTGATAATCAAGTGAGTGATATTAGGGTGATGCTTTGATAGAGTATATATTGATAACTTAGTTAATGATTCAATGATTATTTTATTGAGACAGTGAATTACTTCATGACGATGAATTGATGGAGCATATGCTGATAACCCAGTCAATTATTTAATGATGATGAATCTATTGAGCCTAATATTGAGTACATGATGTTTGAATGACTTGATTGAACATACACTTATAACCTAGTGAATGATTCAATGGTGATGATTGATTGAGCAAACGCTGATAATCAAGTTAATAACTTAATGATGATAATGTAATGACTTCCGACCACAGATCAGTCAGTATATGCGGGGTTCAAATCCTGGGTTTGCATCAGTGACATCACTGATATCACTTTCGAGAGATGAAACTGGCGTTAACATTGGTTGTATATAGTTTTTTAATATTAAAATTATAACTAGGTCTAATCCGGTTCAGGCCCGATTTGTGTTTCAAATCATTTTCCTTTTCCGTCGGATTTACAAAAATACGAATACATCTCTAGTAAAAAGTCTGACACACGCTTTACTATTACAATATGTCCGCCTGATGACCTTGGAAGGAAGTATACCCTTTGGTTCGAACTAGTTTTATATTGTCTTAAAACGGCAAGCATAAATTTTTAATCAAATCAAACTTATAAATTCATGATCAGCCTTATCAAACTATGATTTGAAAGTTAAAAATAATTTTTCTGAAATAATTTTTACACTTATTGACTCCGATCTGTTTTCTATTTTCTTCTGTTGTAGTGTCATAAAGGTTGTAGAGTAATATTTCCCTGAGTGAGATTATATGCCTGGGTCCCTGACTCTTTAAGTGGGACAAGATGAGAGGATCAAAACTCTGAATATTCTTCAGTTCTGTCACACAAGCATTTTCTCGTATATATTTTTGGCATTTCTCTGAAGTTTCTAAATCTAATCTTGTTCTTATTTTATTATTGTTATTTATTGCTGGTAGTAGTAGTGCATAGTAGTAATGATGTCGCATAGATATCCTATCTCGCTTGATGTCTTGAAATAATTTATGTAATGCTTTGATCGTTTAGACCGGACTATGAAATGATGTCTTGTTAATAGCTCAATTTAAGTTAACAAAGTCAGCGGTCAAAATTTGGTTTGCGTAGTAGCTTTCTTAGATTGAGCAACTTTTGTTCTTTTAAGGTTTCACTTTTATTATTGCAAGTTGTATATATCATGATCCATGACAACTTTTGAGATTTTCATTGTGGTGCTTTGTTTTGTTTCTTATGAAGTGTAATCAATGTCTGATTCTTACTAATAATGATGGAGCTAAAGATGAAATTAGATACAAGAAGGTTTCCATTAACTCATGTTAAGTGTGTTCCTATTGTAAAATTTTAATCTAAAAAATTTTTCTCGAGTCTTGTACCATTATTAACATTGAAATAACCTGTCACTAAAATAGGTGTTTTGTCGTTTAGTAGAGCTATTCAAAAGTCTTGAATATCTCTCTCTGTCGGATATAGGAAACTCCTAAATTAAAAGTTCATTCATTAAACCTTTTTATTCATTTTCCATGTCATTATAGACAACAAATAAAGCATGGTTAATTAGAAACTAAACAAATAATCAGGAAGAGGGATACAACAAAAGAGCCTAAGCTCTGTGAGGTAATACAGTCCATTTAACTGTACATGGTAACAAAGTTCATTTATCTTTGTTTTAAAATTTGCATATCGACCTATCCGCAGAATTGATCTCTTTGGAATCCATTGATGAGTGCTCTGACCCTTGACAGTCTGTGATATGACGTCCCTGACATCATCCTTGGATGAGGAAACGGACATTAAACCTTTTTTAATATTATTAATATATTATGAATGAACCTAGCATCCTGTGCCTGATCAGTGTGGAGGGATTAATCATGTATCTGTGCTAGTTGTTAGCAATGTTTTATCTCTTAGGGGACCAAACTGTAGGGGCAGTATTGTTATGTAATCTTGAAGACTGATTCCATTCACGTGAAGTTTGTAGGAATCTGAATTATTTCTTTCAGTGTATATATTTAATATATAACATTGTTAACCAATTTTATGTATTACATTGTATTTTATTTACAGGGTGATTGATTTTTAATGGGAATCAGTTGATAAGGAAGTTACAGTAAGATATACTTCAAACAAGAAAGTCAAGTAAAACTGGAAAAGGAATTTGTAATTACTACATCACCTGAGTGCCTTGTGCAATTTCTACCAAAATCTTGGTACGTATTTGACTCTATCGCAGATCAATCGTTTAGGCTTTTGCTTTCTAGTTTAAATATTGTTCAAATACGAAACTAAACACATGTGTAAAAATCGTTGTATAGATTTCTTTGAGGGACACTGCAAGTTATATATTGACTCTTGTTCTAAAAACAACCAAATACTCTCAAGTGTGGCAGTGCTAGTGGTTTATGTCATACGCTAAGGCTCCTTGTTGTTGCTACAGCAGCAGAATCACCATCGACCTCTGTACCTACTGTTGAGCTGTTGTAGTGCAGTGACATACTGTATATCTTATGTTCTGCAAGTGTGAGACAGGGAATAAGTTTAGCTGCTATTGAGGCTATGTGATAAACGTATGTTGCTATTGGATTACAGCTATGTAAGTCTGAAATAACAGTGCTGTGTGGACTAGCACAGGGATCGGCTAGATTCAGTTCAGGCAAATTTCAATATAATTACTCTTAATAGGTAGTTTAAAATCAGGTACATGATTTAATGCCTCGCGTTAAGCGCTTATATAACGTCTAACATTTCACTTGTTGGATGGACTAAAGCCGTTAATAATTTATGAACTTATGTGTAACTCTACTGGTGTATGTTGCTCTTTGTGTTCCTCGTGTCCTAGTAGGATGACGGAACGAACGATAAATCATTAAACTGTCGAGTGAATGTCTTAATAGCGTAGGGGTAACGTCATGAAGTTTTAAATGACAGATCCTGAGGTGAATGGAACCCTAGTGGGTTCGAATCCCAGCCGCTCTGATCTAAGAGTAAAATCTCGGACATTCACTGGACCGGCTATACGAAAAATGGTCTAAATTGCTTAAAGGTTTAAAAGTGTGATATTAAAAGTGCTAGATATCAACACAGTTGATCATTTCACTGTAATGCGCGTTTACTTTACTTTATTGACTGACGAGTAGATTATTATTAGTGTTAGGTAGTAAAACACGGCTCGGTTACGTAGTCCACTCTTCAACCTAATGAGATATTTCGGGTCGACTTCAAGTGCTCCGCTTATTGCCTGATAACTACATTAACAATGATACTTAAATACATACCTGCTTACATAAAATACCCAACCTGATCAACAGTAGTAATAACCTGATAACGATTACTGAGCAGTATAATGAGATAGGGTCACTCTGGTGCTGACTGCTCGTAATCTTATAGGATTGACTTGTATCTAGGGACTTTCTATTCTAGAGAATCGTTCTTGTTTAAACGACGAATTAACTAATAAATAAATTGTAATTTTGTTATTACAGGATTTACTGATTAAAAAGAACAAGTAACGAACGAACAACTGGTGTCATTAGATGATTTACTACTTAATGGCATATTGGGGATGTTCTCGTTCGTCGTGTTTCAGGCGTAGCTGCCGATATCTCTCAAGACATATACGCTGTTATTTAGACTCAGTGGACACAATAGCCAATAGGATGGTTTGTGTACAGGTTGTCTCATGCATAGGTTGCTTGTTATGCTGTAGCAAGCGGCTCAGGTTCTCTATAGCCTAATGTACACAGGATGCAGGCAGGCTGTGATGGTTTTGAGCTCAGTTGCACTATATATAGATAAAATTATCAATGAGCGTTGTGACTACTGTAGTATGCTGCAGTACTAAGTATATGGATTAACGCAGAGGCTAAATAAACAAACTATCGTGAGTAGTGTAACTGTTTACGCAACGCCTGATATCATAATATGAAATCATTGTGCCACAGTAATTGTTTCTGTGTCATATAGTCGGAATCTAGTGGGAGACTGTCCCTTCGGGGCTAACGATTAGCGTGTTTGCCCCGTGAATAAGTAATCAGGTGTGGATATCCTTAGGGCGCCAAGAAGGTAAATCTGGTATCTGAGGTAATTTCTTAAATACATTTGTAGTAATGTATTTTTCTGGCTGGAGCCAGTGGCGACGTCGGTAAGATACTCAACTGCGGATCAGTATGTGCGGGGTTCAAATCCTGGGCTCGAACTTAACTGACTTCGTTTTCGATTGAGGAAACTGAGGTTAACCTTAGCTTTACCAGCTTTTTAATGCTAAGATGTGTGTGTGTTTTGTTTCAGATCTCACCGTGTATATATTACTAGGATTACTAGGATACTCTTGTAATGGAGCTGGAGACGAAGAAGCCGCTGACAGAGGATAGCATGGAACCTATTGCTAATAACCACGCTGTATCAGAGAGCGCAGGTTAGATACATTTATTATATCTCAGTGACTGAGGAGTCAGTAATAATAATAATAGTAAAGGTTCTATGTCCATTTCCTCATCCAGGGATGATGTCAGGTACGTCCCAAGTAGCGTGCTTGCTTTGTAACCAGAGACTCGTTTATTGGTTTCACAACTGAGACGCTTTTAGTTGCTTTCGTTCTTTGCTTGAGTTAGACGTATCGTAAAACAGTTGTCGTAATTCGTTTTTGATGTGAATATAGAGATGAATGAACGACTTGGTAACACTCCCCTGATGAGAGAAAACCACTGGTTTTATATTCAGCCTGGCATCTCTGACTATACCCTCGTAATGTGGTAATAACTGCTGTTAGGATCATTGTTCATTGCGTTTTATAGAATATCTCGAGAGATAAAGCTGGTAAGGCTAATGTTAACGTCGATGTGTTCACTCCCTCTCCATGAAAAGCTCTCTCTGTCTTTGTCTCTCTCTCTCGCTCTCTCTCTCTCTCTCTCTCTCTCTCTCTCTCTCTCTCTCACGTGTTAATTTGCTAAATAGGCTCTGCAGTTGACATAGATTCATAGTGGCGACGATGCTTTTGATTGTAGTAATTCATCTAAGCGCTTCTGTGTTGTTGTGAAGTTTTCTGTTTAGTAGAATGAAATTAATTGATTAGGCACAATAACGCATATCTTTAGATCAATATGTATAGAAAGATCTCTAGATGGTTTGATGAGATTGATAAAGTGATGGAATGATTGATTTGAGAAGTGTATGGGATGTGTCTTAGATTGTTCCTAGGTTTGGTTCATCTGTAACATCAACATCATCATCTTCCCCTATCCCAGTTAAACTAGGGTCGGGATACGAATAGACCTTCTATAAATCATCTCTGTCTCACACCATAATATCAGTCAATCCCTGTATTTTCCATTCATTTAAATTTTGTTAAAAATTTCTGGAGCCTAGGCGCTCACCAACCGAATGCCTTTCTGACGTTGGTTTGGATCTGGTTTTTATGTCGCCTCCTACGACACGTGCCGTCACCAGTTGGTCTATTCTTTAAACTACCCATACACAACACGAGAACCCGTACACAACAACAACATGAAATCTGATCAGATGTTTTGTCGTATTCCGTCTTGTTGCCTGATCTTTGTTTATTAGCGACTTGACTCCTATTGACCGTTATATAGCTTTATTGCTTGGTAATTAAAACCCGTTAATTCGAGATAATAAATGTAGAAGCTTAATAACCTTTAGCTAACCAGCTGTTGTTGGTGTTATCGTATTTCTCTGCTTTTTTTAAAATTTCTTAACAAGGCGTAACTTTGGATACAAACTGTCGATATATTGATATTATTGATGCTCATCAATTCAATTTTTCCTATTGTAGTGTATTTTTCATATCATATTTTTCATATCATATTTTTCATATCATATTTTACTATAAATTGTTCTCGTATGGTGTCCGGGACGCAGAAGAATTCACCAACCGTAATCTGCACGTGCCGTAACGAAGAGACTGAGCAAGAACCAAGGAAGAAAATGAGAAACCACTTCAGAGACCATACTATTCTCAAGCGCTAGGCTACATTAAGGTGTGGATAAGGCATTGGCTTTTGTGAAGGGAGTAACTCGTTGATTTATGGATTTCTCGTGATGGAGCGAGATTGCAGACTCTGAGCATAAATAAATGCACCTTGTGACTTAATCAGTGTTACCATTCTCACTTCCTGATGAAATAAACAATTTTAAAATATCATATATCCACATTTCAATATTTTTTGATCTGATGCGTGTTATTGTATGTATAGCATTTTATGCTTTGCCTACTATTAGATGTATTGCATTTTATGCTTTGCCTACTATTAGATGTATTGCATTTTATGCTTTGCCTACTATTAGATGTATTGCATTTTATGCTTTGCCTACTATTAGATGTATTGCATTTTATGCTTTGCCTACTATTAGATGTATTGCATTTTATGCTTTGCCTACTATTAGATGTATTGCATTTTATGCTTTGCCTACTATTAGATGTATTGCATTTTATGCTTTGCCTACTATTAGATGTATTGCATTTTATGCTTTGCCTACTATTAGATGTATTGCATTTTATGCTTTGCCTACTATTAGATGTATTGCATTTTATGCTTTGCCTACTATTAGATGTATTGCATTTTATGCTTTGCCTACTATTAGATGTATTGCATTTTATGCTTTGCCTACTATTAGATGTATTGCATTTTATGCTTTGCCTACTATTAGATGTATTGCATTTTATGCTTTGCCTACTATTAGATGTATTGCATTTTATGCTTTGCCTACTATTAGATGTATTGCATTTTATGCTTTGCCTACTATTAGATGTATTGCATTTTATGCTTTGCCTACTATTAGATGTATTGCATTTTATGCTTTGCCTACTATTAGATGCATTGCATTTTATGCTTTGCCTACTATTAGATGCATTGCATTTTATGCTTTGCCTACTATTAGATGCATTGCATTTTATGCTTTGCCTACTATTAGATGTATTGCATTTTATGCTTTGCCTACTATTAGATGCATTGCATTTTATGCTTTGCCTACTATTAGATGTATTGCATTTTATGCTTTGCCTACTATTAGATGTATTGCATTTTATGCTTTGCCTACTATTAGATGCATTGCATTTTATGCTTTGCCTACTATTAGATGCATTGCATTTTATGCTTTGCCTACTATTAGATGCATTGCATTTTATGCTTTGCCTACTATTAGATGTATTGCATTTTATGCTTTGCCTACTATTAGATGCATTGCATTTTATGCTTTGCCTACTTTCATGTATTGCTTGTATGCTTGCCGACTAATTAGATGCATTGCATTTTATGCTTTGCCTATATTAATGTATAGCATTTTATGCTTTGCCTACTATTAATTATTTGCCATTTTATGCTTCTTGCCGACTATTAGATCATTGCATTTTATGCTTGCCTACTTAGATTATGGCCTTTTATCTTTGGCTTATGAGATTATTGCATTTATGCTTTGGGCCCTACGATTAGGATCCGTGGCATTTATGCTTTGCCTACTATGTAGATGTATTATTCAGTTTATGCGTTTGCCTACTATTAGATGTTGCATGTTAAATGCTTGGCCTACTTTAGATGCAGTGCAGTTTATGCTTTGCCTACATTAGATGCATTGCATTTGTATGGCTTTGCTACTATAGATCATGCATTATGCCTTGCCTACTATAGATGTATTGCTTTATGCTTTGCTACTATTAATCCCATTGCTTTTATGCTATGCTTTGCCTACTATTAGATGATGCATTTATGCTTTGCCATCTAGAATGCGTGCATTTTATGGTTGCCTACGATTAGATATTGCCATTTTCTTGCTTTGCCTATCTTAGATGCTTTCATTTAATGCTTTGCCTACTATAGATGCCATTGCATTTGATGCTTGGCCGACTTTATATTGTCTTGCTGTTATGCTCTTGGCCTACATTCATGTATGCATTGTATGCCTTTGCCTACTATTAGATCCTGGCTTTTATGCTTTGCCTACTATTAGATGCATTGCATTTTATGCTTTTGCCTCTATAGATCATGCCTTTTATTCTTTGCCACTCTTAGATGGTTGCATGTTTGCTTTCCGTACTATGAGATCATGCATTTATGCTTTGCCTACTATTGATGCATTGCATTTTTATTTCTTTGGCCGACTATTGATGCACTGCATTATTTTGTGGGCTACGAGTGCATGGATTGCATTGTAGGCTTTGCCTACTATTAGATGCCTGCATTTTATGCTTTGCCTACTATTAGTTGTATTGCATTTTATGCTTTGCCTACTATTAGATGCATTGCATTTTATGCTTTGCCTACTATTAGATGTATTGCATTTTATGCTTTGCCTACTATTAGATGTATTGCATTTTATGCTTTGCCTACTATTAGATGTATTGCATTTTATGCTTTGCCTACTATTAGATGTATTGCATTTTATGCTTTGCCTACTATTAGATGTATTGCATTTTATGCTTTGCCTACTATTAGATGTATTGCATTTTATGCTTTGCCTACTATTAGATGTATTGCATTTTATGCTTTGCCTACTATTAGATGTATTGCATTTTATGCTTTGCCTACTATTAGATGTATTGCATTTTATGCTTTGCCTACTATTAGATGTATTGCATTTTATGCTTTGCCTACTATTAGATGTATTGCATTTTATGCTTTGCCTACTATTAGATGTATTGCATTTTATGCTTTGCCTACTATTAGATGTATTGCATTTTATGCTTTGCCTACTATTAGATGTATTGCATTTTATGCTTTGCCTACTATTAGATGTATTGCATTTTATGCTTTGCCTACTATTAGATGTATTGCATTTTATGCTTTGCCTACTATTAGATGTATTGCATTTTATGCTTTGCCTACTATTAGATGTATTGCATTTTATGCTTTGCCTACTATTAGATGTATTGCATTTTATGCTTTGCCTACTATTAGATGTATTG
>CAJHZI010000844.1:0-127500 GCA_905160935.1 Enchytraeus crypticus
TAACAAGTGCCTCTAAATCATTAGCCGGTCTATAAGAAGTAGGACTTCAGTGTAATCGACTGGTCTAGTTTACTGCCAGATATCAGAATTAGAATGTCATTAATGGATTGATTGCTTTAAAAGTGTTGTTGTTAGATTGAATGTTGATAGATATATGTTATTAATTTCATGGGTATAAATTGATTGATAGACTGTTAGCTAGATTAACTGATTGATTGATTGACTGATTGATTGATGCAGCAGATAAATCCTCTCTGCTAGCAGATGGAGTTAAGATCGTTGAGATCAGCCCAGTACGAGGTCCCCTTGATAAGTAAGACTTGCTGTTTATTGTTTCGTAGAATAGTTGTTAATGGAATAGTTGTTAATGGAATAGTTGTTAATGGAATAGTTGTTAATGGAATAGTTGCTAATGGAATAGTTGTTAATGGAATAGCTGTTAATGTACCTCTGTATTGTCTGACAGGTACAACTTGGTCTACTGTATCTTGTTGCTGCATGGCATTGGAACTCTCATGCCTTGGAACATGTTCATCACAGTGCCTGATAGTGTATGTACTTGTTTGAAGCATTGAACGCTGTGCTGATAGTTTAACTCTTTTGTATCTTATGAGTTCTACATAGACTTATACAAAAGCTGTGTGGTGTTAGAAGTTCCATTAAAGCGATGGTCCTACACCGTTCTTCATTCTGTAAGTAAAAGTATTAAGTGTAAAGTAATAGTCTTCCACAACCACAATATCTAACCCAACCTCAACATTTCATTCACAAACTATAAAACACAACCACAACTCAACCACAAAACTCATGAGAAATTTGTGTGGTTGCGGAAGAAGCTGTACATAGTAAAAAATAAAGCTAAAGCTGGTAAAGCCAATGTTAACGTCAGTTTTCTCACTCGAAAGCGATGTCAGTGACAGGTGATCCCAGTTTAACTAAGGTCGGGATACAAATAGACTGTCTCACATCCTCTCTGTCCTACACCATTTCACCAGCCAATCCCCGATTTGAGACTTTCCATTCGTTTAACTTTGTGTAGCAAGCAATTTCTGGAGCCTAGGCGCTCACCAACCAAATGCCCTTTCTGACGTTGGTATGGATCTTAGTACTTTAGTGGCCTTCTACGACACTTACAATCATCGGTTGGTCAATTCTTCGAACAACCCAGACACAACACGGGGAACTGCGAATGTCAGTACTTTAATTTTAGTAATAGTTTGATTTTGATATGCTTTATGATCACCTTACAATTTATCACGGCTTTCGTTTAGGACCTTTCTTCTCCTCAGCACATTTCTTTTGCAGATTGGTCTTGGTGAATTGATCTGTAGTGATATGTTGCTGTGGGGACATCCCTGACATCATCCCTGGATGAGGAAACTGACTTTAAACCTTTATTATTATTAGTATTATTATTATTATTAGTTTTATTATTATTATTGGTTCTCAGTACTTTGTGGAGTACAAGCTTGCTCCAGTGCCCGATGAGAACGGGACTCTGCCGGAGGGAAAGACTTTCTACCAAACATACTTCCTCAGCATCCTCGGCTTCGTCGCTCAAGTGCCAAACGTCCTGCTCAACGCAATCAACCTCTTCTGTCAGCTCAAGAGGTTTCTCTTCTCTCCTTAGATATACCTCTCTCTCTCTCTGCTTAGATATATCTCTTCTCTGTTTAGATATATCTCTTCTCTGTTTAGATATATCTCTGCTCTGTTTGGATATATCTCTTCTCTGTTTAGATATATCTCTGCTCTCAGCTCAAGAGATTTCTCTGTTTAGATATATCTCTTCTCTGTTTAGATATATCTCTCTCTCAGCTAAGAGGTTTCTCTTCTTTCTACTCTGTGTAGATAAATCTCTTTTTAAAAGATTTCTGTTCTCTCTCTCTCTTCTCTCTCTCTCTCTCTTCTCTCTCTATCTCCATCTTTTCTTGGCTGGAGCCATTGGTGGTGTCGGTAAGATATTCAACCGCGGATCAATATGTGCGGGGTTCAAATCCTGGATTCGCCCTTCGCTGACATCACTTTTGTGTGAGGAAACTGACGTTAACATTGGCTTTTTTCCTTCAGCTCAATTGTCTCTCTTTGTTTAGAGATCTCCTAAGAATTGTTGTAGATTGCTTGGATGATTTTCTGTTGATTGGTATTCTTTGTAAATCCCAAGGATTATAAAGGTATGAAATTTATTATTTATAGAAAGTCGTAAAGCTCTGTTAATCAATCATCTGTTATCTTTAAACAAGTGCACGTCAGAGCTTTTAGTCAGTGGCCTCCTTCCTGACAGGCAAGTGTGATAGC
The DNA here is from genome assembly GCA_905160935.1 of Enchytraeus crypticus. Lineage (NCBI taxonomy): Eukaryota > Metazoa > Annelida > Clitellata > Enchytraeida > Enchytraeidae > Enchytraeus > Enchytraeus crypticus. The sequence goes on from CAJHZI010000844.1 coordinate 2,299, forward strand.
AACTTGACTATCCAACCTGCCATTATGACACTGTTGTTGTTGTTCAGTGGTTCTACGACAGTGCGGATAGCTGGTAGCATTGCCATGGTCACAGCTATGTTCATAGCTACCGTCCTACTTGTTCTCATCGACTCCACGCAGTGTATGTCTTAGTAGAACTGCTTCATTATGTTTATTGTATTTAACGCTTTCACTATTTTTAATTTATGCTTCCTGATGTTGTGCATACAATGTTGGGATATGTTCTCTATGTCCTTTTATCACAAGGAAGTTCGCCATAGATACATCTGACTGTGAATTAAATATATAGTCTCTGCCTAGCAGTCAAGCGTAATGCTGTTTGGGCATTATAATTGCAATGTATCTTTTAATCAATTTATCACAACATACAGGGTATTAAGTCAGACACAGACGAAAAGGCACACCACAAATTGCAAGCATGTGTGAAGCGGTAATAAATGTCAAAAGATAAGCATTTAAATATTCCACTGTTATTTGAAAATAAAATTACCAATAAAGATCACAATTTTTCAATTTAAGAAGTAGGAAAGACTTAGGGTAAACATAAAAACCTAGTTTACAACAGCGGCATACAGGAAAATTTATACAGAGAATCAAAAGTACATGTAGAATGGTGAGATAAAATGACAAATTAAAACAATGTTAATTACTATGTTTCGTTATAATTGCTATGCATCGTTATAATTACTAGGTTTGAAGTTTCCACTAATCAAATCCTCAGTTGCTTTTATTAGTTATATAGGTGTGTATATGTGATAAAGCGATATAATCTGGAATCCTGGTTGGATGCATTACACACAGGGCTGAGTTGTTCACTAGTTTGGCAAGATGTTCAACAGCGGATCAGTAGGTGCATGGTTCAAATCCAGTGCTCTCCTTGTCACTGACAGGACATTCGAGCAGGAAACTGACGTTAAACTTGGCTTTAGCCTTTTAGCTCTTTACACTAACTTGATACATACCGTAACAGTTGCAGCACGGTAGGGCTAAATTTAAAGACTGTCTGCAGGGATTGCTCTTTAAGATCATTCGGCTGAGATTCAAACCAATACCTGCTGCTTTTCAGATAAGCATTTTAGAAATATTTGAATATTAAGCAAGGCTATTGTCTATTTCTATTTCAGGGCCTACTGAGTTTTTCTGGTTAACTATGGTTACTGTCGCCATTATCAACAGTATGTAGCTCTTTTATATCATTCTCTCTTTCGCACATATTGTTTGGTACCTGGTCCAGTGCGCAATATCCATTATGGTCTACTTACTTTCTTGTTCATTTGCGAGAACACCTTCATCAATATGATATTTCGTCCTAAATGATTCGCCCTTTGAATATCTAACATTAGACATTTTTACTAATACAATTGTTTTTTAGATAGCTTAGTTTTTCTGTAGCTGCAGCAGCAGCCCCTGTGATACGAGCTTGTTAAAATTGTTCTAGTCTCATATTTAAGAAATCAGTCTGGGTGAAAAAATATTTGCAATTATACATTTTTGGGTATATTTATTTTAATTATATCTATTTCTAATATATTTGTTTTGTGGTAAAGTGGACAATTTAATAGTACAGACATACATTCACTTTGTACAAAAAGAATTGTTACTCTTCTCGTTCTTCCATAAAGAAGTTAGAGTGATTGAAGTGCAGCTTTACCATCACTAATTATATCTTATATTGTGGCCTTATACTCTCTGGAACAACTCGTTGATTGATACGATTTGTGGTCTAATTAATTGATAGATTAAAGTGGGTCACTTTATTTTGTGTTCGACTGTGTGGCCAACGGTAAAATTATTATTAATTGATTGATCGAAAACGAACTATGTTACACTATTGTATGTAGCCGGTGATAATTGGTAGTGGTGTTTAATCTATTGATTGATTGATTGATCATTACAGTGGCTAATGGTGTATATCAGAACAGTGTGTATGGCATGGCTGCTTGTCTACCTATGAAATACACCGGTGCCGTCATACTAGGCTCTGTAAGTGTCCGCTATTTCATCAGTGCTCGATGTTGTCTTGAATTATCAGAGCACTTACTAGTTGTCGCTCTTGATTCAGTTCTCCTATTATGCGTATCTCAGTCTTAGTTAAGGTTTTACCATTTGTCGTAGTTTCTTGGATGAGAGCGTTTTGCTGTGAAATGAGTCAGCAGATGTTGTGGTACTTTTCTCTGTGTTAATCTGAGTTGAACAGTGCAGATGTTAGGATGAACAGATTTAGAGTTGTTGGTGTGGACAAAGCTGATTCATTTACTGACATGAGTCTAGACTCTCAACAGTTGTGGCCAGTGATTGTCTGACAGAGGTCTAGGTTATCATAACGTTTGTGGCCTTTCACTGATTAGACTCATTGTTGTACAGTAAAGTCTGATGACATTCATTTGGCTAACGGTGTTAACTATAGGTAACTATTGCCTTGAGTTATGTTTTCTGAATGTAATTGTTTGATTTAGTAATTATTGATTTATTGATTGATCTATTGATTGACTGAGTGATTGATTGGTTGACTTAATGATTGATTGATTGATTGATTAGAACATCAGTGGTACTTTGGCCGCACTGATTGCCATCATCTCTATCGCCAGTAAGTCTCGTTCTTTAATTCAATTTATTTTAGCTGAACTGTGAGATATGGCCTAATCTTCACTCTTGTTTTTCTCTAATCTTCGCTCTTGTTTTTCTCTAATCTTCGCTCTTGTTTTTCTCTAATCTTGGTTCTTGTTTTTCTCTTCAGCATTCTCTAGCAAGCTTAAAACTTATCTTTTCCCACCATAGACATAATCTTGATAACCTTGACCATTTTTAGCACATTTCTTTTGCAGATTGGTCTGGATGAATTGATCTGTAGTGATGTGTGCTGTTGGGGACGTCCCTAACATCATCCTTGGATGAGGAAACGGACTTTAAACCTTTACTATTATTATTATTGTATCCAGTATTAATTGTATTAAACCTTACCAGCTAAGGTTAATGAATCCATGCCAGCTCTACTAACATGATGACAGAGGATTTTTAGCAGTGTATAATCTAAACCCTGACTACAGCTCTTTCAACCCAGTAATACAGGTTTTATGAAGGAGTTTTGTGGGCATTGAATAATCTTAGTTATAATCTTGTCCTAATATCAGCATTGCTCTTGTTTGTTTAGAACTGTTAGTCATGGTTTTATGCATTTGATTGCTGTACTTTTTACTCTAATTAGATAACTGCCTACTGGTTGTTTCATAGTCCCAGTTTATTCACTTTATAAGAACTAGTGAAGTATTTGTTATATATAGATTAATTTAGTACAACCAGTTGATTGATTGATTGATTGATTGATTGCTGTGTGAATAGTTTCTCCAGACATCAAAACGCTGGCTGTGTTCTACTTCATGACGGCCATCTTTGTTCTGCTGCTCGCCTTCGACACTTTCTTTAGTCTGCAGCTCCTGGTCCGTACTGGTTTGATTTATAATTTATTTATAATTTATTTTGTGTAATTAATAGATTTAACATCCCTTACTTAATTTAATCACATATAATTAATTACATTAATTTTGCTAAAATTATGTAATCATTTCTGTAGCCAACGGCGGAAAGGCCATTCGGTTGTTGAGCTCGTAGGCTCCAGAAATTGCTACACAATATTCTATTCCCGACCCATTGAACTTTGATTTAAGGGAAGTTAGTGATGATGATGTTAATTATTTCTGTATGGTTGAATTTAACCGTGAATGTTAATGTATTAATTAAGCGTAATCTACTGGTTTACTTTGATTGCCTGTGTATAATGTGCATAACACAGACTTTAAACCTTTATTATTATTATTATTTTCTATGATGTGCATTACTAACTGATGGAAAATGAATTCATGGTCATTGATTGATAGAATACTTTATTAACTGATGATGCGTTAATTAATGGCTTTGTTAATTGGTTAATTAACAGGATATTCATACTGAATCGCTATTTGATTTATTAATTAGTTTGTAATTAATTAATGTGTCTTGATGATTTTGTTATTTTTCTGTTTGATTAAATTATTTTGCGAAAGGTTCTTTGATTAATTAATGGATTTATTAATGATTGTTTTATTTTTTTTGACTCATTAATTTATAATTGATTAAAAGAGTGATCATAGACATATCGATGGATTATTCCATTTCTATATCACTACGAGAAATATACAGTATATCCTGTAATATATGATACCATTAAAGTGTATAGCTTTATTTGTTCCTTTAGTTGTTCCTTTTCTGTCAATCTACATTGACGCTACTATGAGAAACATTGATTCACCTGTGATTGAGTGATTGATTGACTGATTTACTAGTGCATTGATCAATTGTCTGATTGCAGCCGTTTTAGTTGTCATTACAAAGAGAGTAACTCTCATATGAATACTTTCGACTGAGTATTTATTTACTGATTGAATGATTGATTGATTGATTGATTATGTTGCAGCCTTTCTATCGTTTCTACGCTGACGCAGCTAAAAGGGATCGACGCTCTGACGTCACACACTCTCTTCCTCCCTACCTCAAAGTCTTCAAGCAGGTAATCAATCAATCAATTAGTGTACGGCAGGGCTGTTTATTCACCACTCGTTTCTCTTACACAGCGGTTGATGCGTTCTGTCACTATCACTGCCTGCAGTTGCTACGATAATCCTCACATTTCCTAGATGTTGCTTTTAAACATCGGAACGCCTTACATCAGGAAACTTTTCGGGACATGTACTACTTGTAGTGCATGTTTCTAATGGCTCAAAATTAAAGTTTATTAGTGATATGGATAGTCAATTATTATGAACTTTGTAAAATAATTAATTTCATAGAAAATAACGTTGAATTGCAGTTCATTTAGCATGTAACACTATGGACTATGGGTTAGGTAAGTTATATTGTATTTTTGATTTTTTTTAAATGGATATATGATATTGTTTTGTTGAGTGTTTTTAGCAGAATTCATATTCAACGATTCTTGCTGTAATTTGGTAAATGGAAATCGAGCATGCTAATCATTTTGTAAATTAATATTTTACTATTTCATAATTTACAGTGAGTGAATGTTTTTCTGGCACTGTTTCTCACTTTATTTTGCCTTCTCTGTGAAACATTGCCCTGTATTTCTATGCAGTGCTGGGTGCAGGATATCGGGGTTTTCCTGGTTTTCTTTGTTACCCTCTCAGTGTTTCCTGCTGTCATGGCTCCGGTCAAAAGTACCAACAAGGATTTCTTCATCCCAGGTGGGGTACCTCTGTCTATCTCTACTTTTTTAATTTCATGTTCGTTTGAATACTGTGATCATATCATCGGTGATAATTTTGATTCTAAACTGTTTGCAGTGTCAGTTGTTTTAATAAATGTTCAGGGTCTCCTGTAATCCTTCGATTTCGAGAAGATCTGACAGATCTTTGGCTTAGTAGTCAATCTTGGTATAGCTGGTAAAGCTAATATTAATGACTTAATGTTAGTTTCCTCATTTGAAAGGGATGTCAGTGATTGGCGAGTCCAGGATTTGAACCTTGCACATACTGATCCACAGTCAAGTATCTTACCGACTTTGCCACTGGCTCCAGCCAATTGTCCAGTTCATTTTGCTATCAACTGGACAATTTAACAGGAAGAATTTGTTGTAAATATTCTGGACTTCTGTTACTTCCCATAATCTATTGGCAGGTCCATGGCATGTGACTCCTCCGTATGATTCGATCCTCTGCCGTTGTCTACTTGTCAAGATACAAATAGGTTATCAAATCATCCAGCATCCCTAGTCTCGGTCCTCTTCTAACCTTCTTTTATTCCATTCTTCCTTCAGTTACCTTTTTTGTAAACCTCTTGGAAAATGACTCATCCAATTCTTCCTTCCGTATAATTTATCAGTTGTCTATTTGTTCCAACCCTATTTTTCTTCTTAGTTGGTATGTTTGTCAGTCCGTTTGATCTTCTCCATAGCAATATTTTACAAGCTTCTACTTTCCGAGTATCTTTCTTTCTTAACGTCCATGTTTCCCAGCCGTGTAGGATCGCGGCCCTCACTGAAATCTTCACAAGCTTTATCTTCGTGAATTTCTTCAAACTTCTGTTATATGTTGTACTATATAACTGCCATATGCCGACCATTCAGCACTAGGTATGAGAGAGTATATTCATCTATCGATGTGATTTTATGTATTTTCACTTGATATCGTGTTTTCTGCTGTGTATTTTTGTAATTTATGTTTTGCCATTGTTTTCTACTGTATAACAGGCGAGTTCTACACCGCTGTTCTTTGCTTTCTTCTCTTCAACTTTTTCGCTGTCGTGGGAAATGTCATCGCATCATTTGTACAGAAGGTAATTAGCTGTTTGTAATTAACTCTTAGTAATTCACTAATAATAATTAACTATTAGTAATTAATGCTAAGTACTTACCTCTTAGTCATTCACTCCATAATTAACTCATTAACTCTTACTAATTCTTAGTTAACTTTTAGTAATTGGCTCTAGTAATAAACTCGAGTAATTAACAATTTTGTAGAATATAATTTTACTACCATTTCTTCTCTCATTAAATTCTAATTTTGTATGATCAATTTTGGCTTAATTATTATACTACGGATTTAATGTCGTTGATTGGTTGATTGTTGCATGATCTACAAAACTACTTCTAAGTTGATTGGTTGATTGATTGATTAATTTATTGATTGATTGATTACAGCCGGGACCTGTACTACTAAGTTGATTGGTTGATTGATTGATTAATTGAGTGATTGATTGATTACAGCCGGGACCTCTACTACTAAGTTGATTGATTGATTAATTGATTGATTGATTGATTACAGCCGGGACCTCTACTACTAAGTTGATTGAATGATTGATTAATTGATTGATTGATTACAGCCGGGACCTCTACTACTAAGTTGATTGGTTGATTGATTGATTAATTTATTGATTGATTGATTACAGCCGGGACCTCTACTTCTAAGTTAATTGACTGATTGATTGATTAATTGATTGATTGATTACAGCCGAGACCTCCACTTCTAAGTTAATTGACTGATTGATTGATTGATTGATTACAGCCGGGACCTCTACTTCTAAGTTGACTGATTGATTGATTAATTGATTGATTGATTGATTACAGCCGAGACCTCTACTTCTAAGTTAATTGATTGATTGATTAATTGATAGATTGATTGATTACAGCCGAGACCTCTACTTCTAAGTTAATTGATTGATTGATTAATTGATTGATTGATTGATTACAGCCGAGACTTCTACTTCTAAGTTAATTGATTGATTGATTAATTGATTGATTGATTACAGCCGAGACCTCTACTTCTAAGTTAATTGATTGATTGATTGATTGATTACAGCCGAGACCTCTACTTCTAAGTTAATTGACTGATTGATTGATTGATTGATTACAGCCGGGACCTCTACTTCTAAGTTGACTGATTGATTGATTAATTGATTGATTGATTGATTACAGCCGAGACCTCTACTTCTAAGTTAATTGATTGATTGATTGATTGATTACAGCCAAGACCTCTACTTCTAAGTTAATTGATTGATTGATTGATTGATTGATTACAGCCAAGACCTCTACTTCTAAGTTAATTGATTGATTGATTGATTGATTACAGCCGGGACCTAAGTATGTGATCATACCTATACTGCTACGCCTGCTGTTCATGCCGTTCTTCATGCTGTGTAACTCTATGCCTGACAACAGAGCTATGCCTGTTCTCTTCACCAGCGACTACGTCTATATCCTGGGAGGAATTCTAATGGCCGTCACTAGCGGATACTTTAGCAGTCTCACCATGATGTATGCACCGCGGTATGTGTGACTCTTAATTCTAAATCTTTTAATTTTAACATCTTCAGGTGTGTTTGTTAGCTCTGCATGCTCATATATTCTTTGACATTATTTCTATTGTGTTTGCTAATTAATTGAAATTCCATTATAATGAAGCTATATAATGGAATTTCAATGCTTTTTTATATTTACATGTATTTGTGGCATCAAGATGTAGCTGATAGGCTATTGTAACAGTGGCTCTATTACTATGTATTATATATTGGTTGTTTCACTGTGTAATGCGCTGTAGGGGATAGGCTATTGTAACAGTGGCTCTATTACTATGTATTATATACTGGTTGTTTTACTGTGTAATGTGCTCTAGCTGATAGGTTAGAGTAACAGTGGTTCTATTATTATTTATTATATAGCGGTTGTTTTACTGTGCTGTAGCTGCGTGGAGTCCAAGTACCAGGGTGTAGCCGGCATGATGGCGGCTTTCTTCCTCATCCTCGGCATATTCAGCGGCATCACTTTCTCCAGTGTGCTCATTCTCATGATGAAGCGCCTCGGACCTGAGCCTTCAATGCTCCCAGCGTTCAGCAATGCTACCATGACCACATAGGAGTGTGAAGCAGACTGTGTATGCACGTCGTAGTGTGTGCACTATGTTGTGTGTGCACGTCGTAGCGTGTGCACCATGTAGTGTGTGCACGACGTAGTGTGTGCGCGACGTAGTGTGTGCACCATGTAGCGTGTGCACAATGTAGCGTGTGCACGGTGTAGTGTGTGCACCGTGTAGTGTGTGCACCATGCATGTAGTGCATGGACGATGTAAATGATGCTACCATAATCATGTGATGTTTATATTGTGCTCAAAGGTGAGATGTATAGTGAAAGTTGTGTATATGATTTTACACATTGAGACTGATATGTCATCGCTTGTTCTGATATTGACGAAACGATGAAACTTGTTTATCCAAATGAGGCAACGATTTCTGCTACCCTAGTCCTATGTTGTCGTGGTTGAGTTACATAGCAATGGAAGAACCACTCCATATATCATATCAGACATCATAGTTGTCAATGTCAAGATGTGGTAATTTCCATATTGCATGGTAATTCCTTGAGCTGTACCCATTGTTGTGATCTATTAAGAGATGCTAGCTAAAAGTTACTAGTTAATGGAAGACTTAATAAATTTAATGGTACTCTATTCGTCTGTTGTTTCTAGTGTTGATGAAAACTGATTGATATGCGGAACGGAGATGTGAGGATATATTGAAAACTGTGTGTGGTGTATATGCATGTATATAATCTACGTAATGATTAGTTACAAGGTTTTTCTGCTGTTGTGTTTTACTGCGTTTAACATTTGTGTTTTGTTTTCATTCTAATGGTTTTGGATCCTATATAAATTCTATATAAATTATTTTATATATTCTATATAAATCTATGTTCCAACGTCTGTTTCTGTAATACTCACATACCGGTGTGCTGGGTTTTACCCTATAGCCTACTACTTATCAAACCAATGTGTTGCCAGAATTTCAATCCAAACTGTTAACAGTTAAATGTCTGTGTTTGCTATCGGCTTAGATAGCGTCATATATTTTAATGACTGACTAATCTATGGCTGCATAAAGTTTCCTTGGTCAGAGAAACTTACATTAAGTGAAAGCTTGGACATGAAAATACAAGTAAATGGATAACGGCCTAAGCTGTGACATCGATTTATTAGTGTGCTGTTAAAACTGATGAATATCGCCGTAGGTGAACTTTTCTGTTGAATATGTTGACGTCCCTGACATAATCCTTGTCTGAGGAAACAAACTTTAAACCTTTATAATTATTATGTAACTGAGTTATTGTTTGCCACCCCTTTTAGTCGCATTAGTACGAGTACCTTATGAAACAGTTGTTGTGGTTGTCTAGTAGGGGCCTGTTGAATTGTTGTGTTGATGGTAGAACTGTCTGGTAACGCTGAATTATAGCCAAATTTGAGATTATCAGATTGTGATTCTATTTGCTCTATAGATATGACTTGCTGTTTCTACACTTAATTAAATAAACATTTTTAACATAGCATAGTGTTTATGTGTGATTGTATCGGTGTGTTCTTTATTAAATTAATTTACCCAAACATGTTCTGTTTAACACGTCTAGACACTATTGACGCATAGAAGTATAAGCCTAGCGTTCTTTTTCTCGGTCTTGTACTAGTTCGTTCAATGCATAGTTTCTGTTAGTCGCCTCTAAAAACCTTCGCAGTTCTCTTGACTTGTGTTCTACAGATAATGTAGCTTGATGAATGCACCGTACTGTTTTAGATCTGTTTGGCTCTGGACTCAGGTGTAATACTAATGGTTCCTGGTGGTTTCCTATCACCTCCACTATTTCTCTTTCTGAAATTATATCTGGTTCCAAAGCAAAGGCTTCATTTAAAAAAAGTAAACACGCATTATAGTGAATAATCAACTATGTTGATATCTATCACTTTTTTCGTGCTACCTTACCATGCTTCAGTCTGTTTATTCACGATAATGGCGAGGTGGTTTTCCTTTGTCTTACTGTAGTTTCCTGAAGCTGTGAAGACTTGGGAAAATAGATTTACTCTCTATACTTCTTGTTTAATATTTTTATTCATACGAAACTTGTTTAAGACGTTGCTTTTTTTTTTTTTTTCTAGTGAAATCTATAGCTTTAGTTGTTTTCTATTTCTTTGTGAATTACGTGCATTGCAACTCCAGACGTTGCTTGGTCTGGTATAACTCATATCTGTAGGATTGATTGATATTAACTAACATGAAGTTGAATTTTGGTGGATTGTATAATTTATTATATAATTATATTTAGTAATATTTTATGTAACTTAATAAAATGAAACTAGTTTTTTGCTTCAAATCCAGAATTGCTCAGTCATAATGCTATGAGCGGGTTATTATGTGTTGTAGACTGTCCCATTGTGTGGCTTGTGTGATAAACTAATGCAGAGGCTGTGTTTTCGTATCAACATAGTGTTTAGGACTTGTGTTTAATCCATCATAGCACCGCTGCATATGTTTATATTTATTCCAGACATAGTTTTATTTCTAGAGTTTTTCTTTTGGTTACATTTATTGTGTTGCTATATTCGAGTGTTGTTTATTGTTATTTAGTGCTTATTGATCTTGTTTGGTTTAGCTTATTTGATTTGACTGTGTTTGAAACCTATATACTATATCTTGTTTGATAGTGTTCTTGTACTCCGTGTGTACAACAAGAATATAATATTTCTGCTGATTATCATATCTCGTTTATTGTCTGTGGTTTATTGTCGTTGCTTTGTATATAGTGCCTTGAAGGTATCTACACTAGTTCTTAAGTTATTTGTGTGTGTGTCCTGAAGTCTATGGAGAACGTGTGGAAATGGAGATCAGCATGAAGCCTATTAGGTCATTACATTTATCTTAGTCTATATAACTAAGTGACAAGTACAACACAAGTGAGTGTACACAAGTGTACTGACACAAGTGAGGTTATGTTGTCTTCTCTGTCGTGACAACGAAACTTTTAATAAACTGTATATCTGACATAGTGTAGGTGTTTCAGTCAAGTTCATATTCGTAGATAGTCAGCTGGTTAAGTCCTCATTTGTTGACATTTTTGAAGACGTGTTCTACGTTTGTTGCACGACAAGTCTTAATACTGAACGAGATGATCATGAGCATACCATCGATTAATTACATCACATTAGCTTTATCATTATCACTCTTTTAATGTGTAGTTCTAAGTACCTTACATGATCGTAGTAAGATAATGATTAGGTTTTGTTGATAAATGCTTTGTTGTTTGGGCTTTATTCAGTCCTAATAAGTTGTCTAAATAAAACAGTTATGTGGGTGAGGCATTTTAGATGTTGCTCTGATGTAGATAAACTTAATCTGTCTACTTAGCTTTATAAATTCTCCCTCCATACGGTTGTTTTATTTTACTGTTGAAGTTATGTTTATCTCTTTTTATTTTATTCTTTATGGTTATATTCGAAATTTTATGGATCGTGTTCTGGTTTTGTTCTCGATGTTCTGGTTTTGTTCACCATGTTCTGGTTTTGTTTACCATGTTCGGGTTTTGTTCACCATGGTCTGGTTTTGTTCACTATGGTCTGGTTTTGTTTACCTTGCTCTGGTTTTGTTCACCATGGTTTTGTTTTGTTCACCATGGTTTTGTTTTGTTCACCATGGTTTTGTTCAACATGGTTTTGTTCAACATGGTTTTGTTCACCGTATACTGACTTATTTGCTAATTTTATTTTGATCATATTCACTTTCACTATTGCCATTGGTTATTGTTTAATTTATTTTTAGTTGTACTTGTCCCTTTTCCTGGCACTTAAACTTCTGCTTTAATCTTTGAGATCTCTGTGATAGAATAGATAATATGATTGTGACGATCTCAGTACATATAGCAGACTAGAAGTTTAGCATCTTCAAGTAAATTTTCTATCCATTCTTTTTCTTTTCGCCACTGGCTGGAGCCAGTGACGAAGTCGGTAAGATACTTGACCGCGGATCAGTTGATGCGGGTTCAAATCCTGGGCTCGCCCGTCACTGACATCGCTTTCAAGTGAGGAAACTGACGTTAACCTTTTAGCTTTACCAGCTTTAAGCATTAGTTAAAGTTTATGAAGAAATTGTTATAGTTCATTGAATGTTCATATAGTGTTTTGACGGCACGGAGCTATTATAGGAGAGGATTAGCTCGTTAAGTGGTCGATATTCATGTGATTGTCTGTGCAACATCGTACGGGTAGAGTGGTTATGTTGCTTTAGTACGTTTAATAGTTGCTTTGTGTATATAAAGTCTATATTTTTCACGTAGTGTACTGTTATATTTAATATTGCGTCATACAGTTAATGTACACTGCTATATCGTCTATAATGATGACTGCAGGGTCGCATAAAACCAACCTGTGCTCAGTTCAGAGGTTGAAAGGCTTCGCTTTTGTTTTATTTTAAAGAATGAAATGTGATGTGCAGTTCGGTACATTACACGTTGTCTGCAAGAGACTGAATGACAGAAATGTGCGCTCTACTGAAGTTAGCCTGCGCTGAAGTCAAGTTATAAATGACAGATCCTGAGGTGAATTGAACCATCGTGGGTTCGAATCCCAGCCGCGCTGATCTGAGAGTAAAATCTCGGACATTAACTGGACTGGCTATACGGAAAATGGACTAAATTGTCTAACGGTTATAACATGTGGTATTAAGAGTGATAGATAACAACATAGTTGATCATTTCACTACAATGCGTGTTTTTTATATCAACGACGACGTTTAAAATGGTTAGGATTATATCCCGCTTTATATTGTACAAGTTATTTTAGAGTATATAAAGAGAGCAGAACGAAATTTTATATAATGTTGAACAGTACATTATTATGTAAGTTCATATGACACATTGTAAGTTGTTATGTATAGTCAAACAAATACACAACAGTAAAATTTATATTGTTACTGTAATCAAATATAAATATATGAGCTGTACAAACCTGCAATGTGTCACAAAAATATAATTATGTTAATTAAGCCGTAAGCCAGCCGAATGTCACTTGATTCAGCCGTATTTCTGTCGATTGTTTTATTGTACCGATAATTCGGCTCAACCAGAAAGCCACATTAGGCCTAAATTATGTTTAAAATGCGGCTAAGAGGTCAGCATTGGTGTAGGCCATAGATGAAAAAAACGTTCTTACCAAAAATAAAAACCGTTAAAAAACGGTTTTTTTCCAAAAAAATAAAAAACCTAAAAAAAACGTTGAAAAAATGTTAGTAGCGTACACGTAGGCTTGCATATATATTACCATGCCTTCATTCCATAACACTAAACAATTTTATTACAACTAGACTTGATCTAAAGTTCTAAAGTAGGTCTATAGACTCCATACAAATATAAACATATACTTTCAGGTCACATACAGCAAATGTTCTTACAATTTCCTGTTTTGGCTCACAGTTGAAAGAATTAGAGGTGAGATCACAGTGTTTATCTTAATTTTACGTTTACGGTTTACGTTTTTTATTTTATAAGAAACGTAAAAAACGCGTTTTTTAACACATAAAAACGTAAAAAATCGTTTTTTTCATCTATGGTGTAGGCCTAGAGATTGGTTAGCCCAATGGACCAATGTGCATTAAATATGATATTTGCTGCAGTAGTAGTATAAATAAAGCTAGAAATGCTCATGTTAACGTCAGTTTCCTCACTTGAAAGCGATGTCAGTGACGGGCGAGCCCAGGATTTTAACCCCGCACATACTAATCTGCGGTCGAATATCTTACCGACATCACCACTGGCTCCAGCCGTGTATAGGCTATAATGAAATTATGAAATTTATTCACACCACTTGAAACATTTTGATTAGAGTGAAATGATCTGAAATATATTTTTAAATGTAAGAATATAAGTAGGCCATTATGGAAAAAATAAGTATTGAATAGTTGTTAAAAGTATTTTCTGGAAATTATTGCAAAAAGTATGTGTGTGTGTGTGTTGCAACATATATGTAACTCAGTACTGAAGGCAACATACAGGCCTATATGTTGCGTTAACATACAGGCCTATATGTTGCGTTTAACCGTGTGACAGTATGGATATAGGCCATACTGGACATGTGTGAGCGACACATACTAACTTATAAAAGTAATTGATGCTGCAAATTGATTGTTATATGCGAGTCTGAAATAAGCTGTTTGAATAGCAACTTAATTAATTACTTCTTTCAAAAACGTAGAAATTATTTGAACGACAAATATGTTGTCATATAGAGTTACGATCATGTGAAGCGAGGCTTAGGCCTCGCTACAAACCATAGTAACTCTATATGACAACATATGCCATTTTTAGAGCAAAAACGTTGTAAGAATGCGCTGAGACCTATCCCTACATAAGCCTACAAGTATGTATATATATATATATATATATATATATATATATATATATATATATATATATATATATATATAATTACATACATATAAAGATATATATATATATATATATATATATATATATATATATATATATTTATATATATACTGTATATACATTATACACGTATAATATATATTATACATGCATATATATTCATACAGCCATCTAAGTTGGTAGCTACATAGATAGGCGTATACATGTAGATATATACATTAGCTATAGATAAATAGATATATAGATGAATAGATATAGATATATGTGTTCAAATCCAGTGCTCTCCTCGTCACTGACCTGCTACTCGAGCAGAAAACTGACGTTAAACTTGGCTTTAACCTTTTTACATATAGATAGTTATATAGATATTAAATGTACCACCAATGAGCAAAAATGCACACATCTAGGAATAATGGGCACCTTTAACTGAACCACTGAACCCGCGGATTAGAACCCGAACCTCTCAATCTTAAGGCTGACGATCTAGCAATGTACCTACCATACGACATTCAATATATATATATATAAATATATATAAATTTCTTATATATAAAAGAATTATTTTAATTAGAAAATGTAAATATATAAATATGACGATGTGATGAAGTCTTTACTCGCCTTATATTTATAGTGGACAATGACAGAGCTGTAATTAGCGTAAATTATAAATATGAACGTCCAGATTAAATTTGAAAATATACTTGCCATAAATTTAGTTCAATAACATATATATCTTCTTTAATATATATATATATATATATATATATATATATATATATATATATATAGGCCCTATATATATATATATATATATATATATATATATATATATATATATATATATATATATATATATATATAGCCATACATTTATACTCAAAAATTGACAGAACTGTAGCGTTAATATTTAGGAAGTAGTATATACCCGAGAGCAAAATAGTACACATCTAAGAAAAATGATATATTTTAACTGAACCTGGATTTCAAATATAACTTCTCAATTCCAAAAGGCGACGTTCTACTAATGTAGCAATACGACCATCTATAAATAAATAGCTAAAAATGTGAAAAAATACTTTCAATATAGGCCTAAAAGTTGTAAATATAGATATACAATACATACGCAATACATTGCGTAACTTTAATCAGCATAACAATGTGAAAAGTTAAAATATAGGCCTACCAATATTAAAAAAATTCTCATTTGAAAAAGTTGTTTTCAGTACAGGCCTAAAAGATGTCAATATAGGCCTATACTGTGTAAATTTAATATAATCGGTATAGAACTTCTTGGCATCGGTGTAGAAATTCAAAGTAATATATAGCCTACTGATCGCATGAAGGTGAGAATGAACGGAAGATAGTAGTAGTTAGCGTTTTGAGTATGCAAATAGCTGCTTTGTTAATATCTTTGTCCAGTGGGCTCGTAGATTGCTAGGTTATCTTTCGAATGATTTTCTGGAATTTGCACCGTGTTTGGACCTTGCTTTTGCTCGTCGGCTTAATTTTTGCTTCAATAGTGCTCGATGTCGTCATTGATGACTGTAGCACTCTAATTGTTATGTTAACATGAATGTTATTTATAGAAGTATTATGAGGAAATTATGTTCTTCGAAAATTAGTTTATAACGTAACCATCAAATCAGTAATAAGTTTTATAGAAGTCTCACTAAGAGACGAATAAGCAATAAGTGTAGAAGACAACGGTTGCACATCATAAGCAATGTTTATCTCTAATTATTTATCAATTGTAATAATTTCTCACAATGTACAGTAAAAGGCTACATTGTGTTTCTTTTATGTTATGTTAGATATTACTGGAAAGATTTCTATTACAAATTGGTTTATATTAAGCACTGAAACTGAACTATTTATTTAAAACTTCTTAAACCTTATTTTTCTGACAAAATCCATTTCTCAGGTACTTAAATTTTATTTTATTTTAAAATCTATTTATTAATAAGTGGCAAATACAGGTTTAGATCAAAGCTCAGACTGTATTTATATAACTCAATCTTTAACAATAATTTTTTGGCATCAAATTGTAAAAACTTTTTAAATACTTCAGCATCCAATGAGTAAAAGCATAATTATAGTAGTTTAATTGTATGTATAGCATCATGCATCGATGTTTAAATATCAAGAACTAAATCATAGACATGTACGTGTAAACATCTACACATGCACTCTACATTAAAAAAACCCTCAAGCATACACAGAACATCGATGCTCAAGTACAAATATCCACCCGTACATGCACAAACATTCACACATAAGTGCATATACATTAAAATATATACTAGTACTCTAAACTTAAATAGGCAGATATGCAAAAAATAAAAGGCTGTCATACAATACAGTAATACTGTACAAGTTTATAAAAACATAAGAAGCTTACAAAACAGTATAAATAGTTTGCTGCCTCAATTCTAATACATACTAATTCAAGATACTGCAGCTTTGTCAAATGCCTCAAACTAAAGTAGTTGAAAACTATATAAATAAAAACTCTAGTTAACTTATTAAAATGTCTTAACATGCCGAAAGAAACTACAACGGTAAAATTAATACTTTCATTACTATACAGACTGGGGCAAAAATAATAATCCCCTAGGATTATATATATAGTAAAGCTGGTAGAGCTAATGTTAACATCAGTTTCCTCACTCGAAAGCGATGTCAGTGATGGGCGAACCCAGGATTTGAACCCTGCACATACTGATCCGCGGTCGAGTATCTTATCACCTCATCCATTGGCTCCAGCCAGTGATATGTAACAATACACATAACGACACATGATAGATCACTGATGAGCTAGCAAGCGTATACACATCCATGACATGAGTGCAATTATTAAACTTTCCGTCGTGGTGTGAAAACATTTTTGTGGTCGCGTAGTTTTTCTACATGAAAGTACTATTCACCTATGTACGTTTATTATAAGTATTTTGTATATGAGGACAGGAACGAGTGTTGCTGGATAGCGTAAAGTTCGGCTCATATGTACAAATCTTTACTATTTTAGATATTAATTTAAATGTAATTGTTATATTTAGCTCATGATTACTATGAACTCTTCATGTAAAGTAGTCTTGAAGACCGAGTTCGGCCATTACGCTGCTATATAAGTTTTCGTTGTTAATAATAATAATAATAATAATATCTAGTCCCAGCAATATGGGATTGAGTTGATTAATGTCTAACATAATGAGGCTCAAAATATACTGCAGTCTACATACAAATACATAAATAGCATAGAAATACTACAGATCATTCAAATCCATCAACCATTCCACAATCTACAAATTATATTATTAACTGTAGCAACCTATAACTGCAAAATAGCATAGTATTTTAGAAGCAGACGTTACATCGGTGGAACATAGAACAGAATTACGAACTGATTGCTTGGTAAATATATCAACAAATACATACACTATTACATCTAGAGATATAAATAGCAATACATACACTATTATATCTAGAGATATAAATAGCAATACATACACCATTATATCTAGAGATATAAATAGCAATACATACACCATTAAATCTAGAGATATAAATAGCAATACATACACTATTACATCTAGAGATATAAATAGCAATACATACACTATTATATCTAGAGATATAAATAGCAATACATACACCATTATATCTAGAGATATAAATAGCAATACATACACCATTAAATCTAGAGATATAAATAGCAATACATACACTATTACATCTAGAGATATAAATAGCAATACATACACTATTATATCTAGAGATATAAATAGCAATACATACACCATTATATCTAGAGATATAAATAGCAATACATACACCATTAAATCTAGAGATATAAATAGCAATACATACACTATTACATCTAGAGATATAAATAGCAATACATACACTATTATATCTAGAGATATAAATAGCAATACATACACCATTATATCTAGAGATATAAATAGCAATACATACACCATTAAATCTAGAGATATAAATAGCAATACATACACTATTACATCTAGAGATATAAATAACAATACATACACTATTACCTCTAGAGATATAAATAGCAATACATACACTATTACCTCTAGAGATATAAATAGCAATACATACATACACTACTACATCTAGAGATAGAAATAGCAATACATACACTATTACATCTACAGATATAAATAGCCATACATACACTATTACATCTACAGATATAAATAGCACTGCAGAATGGAATACAGATCTCCTGAGTGTGATATTATATAAAATATAAAGCGTTGATAATTATAAAATAAATGGAGTAGGGAGTAGCATGTAGTATAAATAGCTTATAATTACTGCAATTCTCTAATATATCTCCTAATATTCCCCTAACCCCTAACATTAATAACATCATTATGCAAAAGAAACTTAAGACAGTTTTATTAAATCGAGCATATAATTGACAATGTTAGCGCTACTGTGTCTTTTTGCATAGAGCGGTAATTGTATAAGTCTAATTATTATTATTATGGCTAAAATGTTTTAACTTTCATTTACGTTATATTATTTTTACATTTTTAAATACCCTATGATGAAACAAAGCATTTCTTAGGCTTAACTCGTTTCATTTATATTTTTAAAATATTATACAAGTAATTTAAGGAATTAAATATTTAAACCCTAGAAATAATAGTAATAATATACCAATAGTAATACCCCAGTTAAACTAAGATTAAAGGGAAGATGATGATCATAGTAAGGAATTAAATCGATCGATCAGTCAAAGCTTAACCTCATATGCATCATTTGATGATAATATCGACAACACTCGAGTAATTCATTGAAATTACAGAGTAATTCATTGAAATTACAGAGTAATTCACGGAGTAATTCATTGAAATTACAGAGTAATTCATTGAAATTACAGAGTAATTCATTGAAATTACAGAGTAATTCATTGAAATTACAGAGTAATTCAGAGTAATTCATTGAAATTACAGAGTAATTCATTGAAATTACAGAGTAATTCATTGAAATTACAGAGTAATTCATTGAAATTATAGAGTAATTCATTGAAATTACAGAGTAATTCATTGAAATTACAGAGTAATTCATTGAAATTACAGAGTAATTCATTAAAATTATATCATAAGTGATTAAGCCTATGATAGTAACGTAAATAGCATAAATTAGTCTGAACTACACACTATACTTAATATACAGAGTGATACTTTAAATACAAAGCTATTTAATAATAAATAATTTCTCTGACTAAAAAATGCCACAAGGTGAGGCCGGTTGGCAATATCCAAATTTCAGAATAATATCTCTGTAGTAATATAACAATTTGTAACTATATACTAAAATAATGTCTTGCATTATAATGAAATTATAGCAATTTGTAATACTGCACAACAAGCACAACATAGTACATAAAATAGCAAGTTTTAAAAGACTGCAGCTGATTTCTCCCTTCAAATAGCTAGTCTACAGCTACTCCACATATAGACAACAATAGTGAAAGGCACTTGTTTTAGACAGTCTCTCTCTCTAGTGTTCTCTCAAATGTCAGGTCCAAGGTACATTTTTCCTTCTCACATGCTGCTTTCACGCTGCATAAAGAGCACTCCACCGAATAAAAGAGTTAATCCCTTCACAAATGGCAATGCTTTATCTACACCTTAATGTAGCCTTTAATTTGGGAATAACATGGATTCTGAGGTAGTTTCCCATAGCCTTCCTCATTTCTTGTTGAGTTGCTCCTTAAGACAGACGCAGTGTCTGGCCATTTCCTAATTTGTAAATATTCAATTGTATGGCTACCAACGGTTTTACTGTAATTAGTAATGTAATAGAAACTTTTGTATTTCAGATTTAAGTAGACTCTTTCGTATTGTTGCTTGTTTATCTAACTACATGCACGTTCCTATTGTTTGTATAATCTGTGCTGTGATGAACAAATAAACGATACTAAACGGAAAAAAAGTTGAGGTTGGTTAATTCTTCAGTATCTCAGATAAAACATGTTTTAGACTTCTATTGCATTTTGTAAGAAGCATTTACAAGAAATGGCAACTGTACAGAAATCATTTACACACAACTAAGTCAAAAAGTTACATATTCATTGCTGTTGGTTCAAACTAAAAATGATAGGAGATAAAACAAACAAGCTTCTAAATCAGATTTAATGAACAGGATCTATTGTACCTTAATACAAAACGATACATTAATCAACGTTACGCAATAATGTGACAATTTCTTTACGTACAGAGACAAATGATACATTTTCAATTAGACTATAAAAACAGATGGATGAATTTAAACTGCTTAGAAATTTGTGAGTCTGACTATTAAAATGCTAAAAAGCTGGTAAAGCTAAGGTTAACGTCAGTTTCCTCATGCGAAAGCGATGTCAGTGACGGGTGAGCCCAGGATTTGAACCCCGCACACACTGATCTACGGTCAAATATCTTACCGACATCTATAAACAGTTTATGCTATAAACAATTGCAGTAGTCAAGCACTGAACTACCGATGAGTGGATTATTAGAGTTTAAGAGTTTAATCGAGTGTTTGTTGATAGAGGAGCTCTACCTATTTAATAGATCTGAAAAATGTAAGTATTAACATGAACTGTAATAACAGGACAAACCGAATTAATGGAATTAATGCCACCTAGAGTTCTAAATTATAGTCTAACACATTTGTCTTATTTCTCAGATAACATTCGAGTATATTTAAATGAACTTTCACCTCTACATCAGACCACAAAACGACCAGTCGATAAAAAATAAAATCAAGTCCACACTTACAAACTACTAGAATACAAACAGTAAGAACAGAATATAATACAGAACATGATCAAATGCCGAACTTATTTACTCAAAAAGTCAATGCTAGCTTTCACCGTGCGACCCGTAGCCACGTCAACGGCTGCGACGCAAATCTCCGTTCCTCCGAAAGTCATCTTCGTCTGGATCTCCCGTCTCTTCGTTTTTCCATCTTCTTCCATCAGCGGCGGAGCATCAGAGAGGTCCAGCCTGAGCGTGCCGCATCGCTTCACCCCATCATCGGTCACGTACTGAACAGACGGAGAGTCCGAGGCGTAAATGTGAATGATACTTGTTTCCTGATCTTGTTTAGCGGGTGTATAGCGACGCGTGACGGTGTCTCCTAGATTTACCGTACAGCCGGCGGAGATGAAGGTGTCGAACACTCCAGTGCACCAGTCCAATCCATCCCGCGTGACGAGCCTGTCCGGAGAGTGCACAGCGGGATCAAAATGGTTAACTACCCCAACGCCATAAGTGTGGCGAGACTTACGAGCAGCCATGACAGTAGGGTCTAGGCCAAAACACACGGCCCCTGAAAAACAGAATTACATATAATAGTTAGAATTACATGTAATAGCTAGGGAAAGTAGGTTTACCCATGGCAGTCATTCAGTTGCTGTTAATTAATAACATCTGTTATACACAGTATAATGCAAGAAATTGGATAAATAAATTGATTAAATAAAATATATTTACACTAAAGTTGCAGCTTAGATGATGAATTTAATATTTATAATTTTTATATGTTATATTATTTCATATTTATTATTTAGTTTATATATTATTTCATATTTATTATTTAGTTTATATATTATTTCATATTTATTATTTAGTTTATATATTATTTCATATTTATTTTTTAGTTTATATATTATTTCATATTTATTATTTAGTTTATATATTATTTCATATTTATTATTTAGGGTATATATTATTTCATATTTCATTATTAATATTTAGATTTAGTTTATATATTATTTCATATTTATTATTTAGTTTATATATTATTTCATATTTATTATTTATTTTATATATTATTTCATATTTATTATTTAGTTTATATATTATTTCATATTTATTATTTAGTTTATATATTATTTCATATTTATTATTTAGTTTATATATTATTTCATATTTATTATTTAGTTTATATATTATTTCATATTTATTATTTAGTTTATATATTATTTCATTATTAGGAGGGAGGGGAGAGAGTAGGGGCATTAAGGGTAGTAGTGAGGGAGAGATTTAGGTCAGTGGGAGGAGGGAGTGGAGAGAGGAGGTGCATATATAAGTAGGGGAGGGGATAGATGAGGGCATAGGGAGGGAGGGAGTTGATGAGAGAGGTAAGAGGTAGGAGGGTAGGGGAGAAGGAAGGGAGGTGATAGAATATGGAGGGGATGAGAGGATGTCAGATGTAGGAGTGAGTTTAGAGAGGATTGAGGGGACGAGATCGATGTCAGATTGAGGAGGTAGTGTCATATAGTAGGAGTGAAGAGGATGTAACTATGGATTAGTGGTTTATATATGATGAGTTTGAGATATATTGTAGTGATTAGTAGTGAGTGTAGAAGGTTATTAGTTTATATATTATTTAGTTTATATATTATTAGTTTATATATTATTTAGTTTTATATATTATTTAGTTTATATAATTTAGGGTTTAATATTATTAGTTTTTTAGATTCCCACCCTTTATATTAAAGCCATAACATATTTATCAAAGACTCCCTGGAGTTTAAGCAGCCTAGCAGCTGTATTCACTTGTGTACTGACAGCAGCCTAGCAGCTGTATTCACTTGTGTACTGACGGCAGCCTAGCAGCTGTATTCACTTGTGTACTGACAGCAGCCTAGCAGCTGTATTCACTTGTGTACTGACGGCAGCCTAGCAGCTGTATTCACTTGTGTACTGACAGCAGCCTAGCAGCTGTATTCACTTGTGTACTGACGGCAGCCTAGCAGCTGTATTCACTTGTGTACTGACGGCAGCCTAGCAGCTGTATTCACTTGTGTACTGACGGCAGCCTAGCAGCTGTATTCACTTGTGTACTGACAGCAGCCTAGCAGCTGTATTCACTTGTGTACTGACGGCAGCCTAGCAGCTGTATTCACTTGTGTACTGACGGCAGTCTAGCAGCTGTATTCACTTGTGTACTGACGGCCGCCTAGCAGCTGTATTCACTTGTGTACTGACAGCAGCCTAGCAGCTGTATTCACTTGTGTACTGACGGCAGCCTAGCAGCTGTATTCACTTGTGTACTGACGGCAGCCTAGCAGCTGTATTCACTTGTGTACTGACGGCAGTCTAGCAGCTGTATTCACTTGTGTACTGACAGCAGCCTAGCAGCTGTAGACACTAGCACCTAGGTCTTATCAAGTTTAGTGTTCAGTATCATCAACTATTAAAGCCATTAAAACTCTAAGAACTATCAGAGCACTACAACTTCACATGTCTCAGAACAACAGATGAGCCACAGCTCAATACAAACCCTTGAGGATGGTCAGCCCAACGTCCTGAGGTATAACGATCTTCAGTCGATCCTTGAACTCCTTCCTCAGAGACGATTGTATGACCGGCGACTCCGCAAACCCTCCCACCAAAAACAGGTACTCTATACCTGTTAGCACACAATAATAACAATAATAATAAATATTACAATAATCATCTTCATCATCAAGATACTGATCATTTCATCAGAAACAGTTACTCTATACCTGTTAACGAACAATAATAATAATAATAATAGCTAGATGGTCTCGAGTAGTCGGGCGGCAATTCAGCACGTATTGCTCGAAAAATTAACAAAGAAATTTGAACTTGGCAATATTGCTAGCTTTACAGCTTAGCTGTATGCACGCTGCTGAATTTATAGGATCCACTGAAAGTAAAGTCAATGGCTGTTAGTCACACACCTCAGCACTGCAGTAAATACTTCAAATGTCCACACCATCAAACTAATGATAACTCAATCCACACATAACTAAGACTTAATCCACACATAACTAAGACTCAATCCACATATACCTAAGACTCAATCCCCACATAACAAAGACTTAATCCACACATAACTAAGACATAAAATACTCGACCTCCGATGTCAGGATTGGTGATGACTTGCTGGATGGCATTCTTGATGTTGTCGATGGTTGGCTGGAAAAGAGCCAGCATGGCCTCAGGCATCAGTCGCAGCATTCCCTGCATCGACCACCGCACGTCCTTGTTACTGTACTTCTTGATAGACGCCTCCACCTGCGTGCCCTGTCCATCAATCAATCAATCAATCAAGCATTCAATTAATCAATTAATTTAACTGATAGATTACTTAGCATGTAATTCATTCAATCAAAAAGAAGAATTCAACAATAATTTCATGACAGTAGCATGCCCTTATAAAAGATTTCTATAAAAGTTATAATAGAAATTTCTATAAAATCTAATATATTAAGAAACAGTACAACATTTAGGCAATCAATCAACAAAGTACTTACGAATATCTTCTTGTGGTAGTCGATGAACGAAAAAGGCAGCGAAACGTTGAGAGCGTTGTTCCTGAACGGATTGGCAGCTCGTTTTCGTGACTCGAAGGCGATCATGAGGTCAATCCATCCAGCCGAGCGCTTCGACTTGAACGACTCGATGAAGTCTGTGCCGAATATGTCGCACATGAGTCGCTCAAACTCTCTATCCACCTCTGTGACAAACACACGCACTTACTATTAGTGTTACTATTATAGTTTATTGTTAGTATTCTCTCTCTCTCTCTTAGTGCACTGCCTACTGGCAGGTCTATGGTACATACCACCTCCACTAGTGATATACCATTCTTTTCTTGTGGTTACGCTTTTGATGAGGTGGATCCCCTATGCCTTCCCCAGCTTCAAGTGATATTTACTGGGCAGGGGCGTCATTCCCTGAGAAAACTATCCGGTTCACCCAATTATTTTTTTATTAATGTTAAATCTAGTTAAACCGTAGTTAAACTGGGATTTAAGGGAAGATGATGATGATGATTAATGTTTTATTATTTTATTTTCATTATTATTGTTAATTTTGTAGCCACACAACATAATGCAACGCATCAGTACAACATAATGCAACAATACAACGCCTCAGCAACGTTAGATCTTTCAAGATGGTGGCTTTAGAAGAGTCAATATGTATGTCCAACATAAGAAACGAGAGAGAGAGAGAGAGAGAGATACAGAGAATACCTGAGACTAACTCGTTGAATTTACAAGAAATTCAAAAATTTTAAAACATATGCAACAAAAGTATAAACTAAATACACTCAAACAAATATAACAATAAATATTTAGATATAGGAGAGATAGAGAGAAGAAAGTTTAGACAGAGAAAGCGAGTGACGGTGCGCCTTAGTGCAGTAGAACCAAGCAGTGGAATGATGACAGCGAATGAAACAACTGGAAGGCAGCGCAAGATATTGGTGTAAGCAAAGTAATGAAATGATCTGTACAAGATGCCATCAAGTAAACTAATACTTTAGTAAAATATTCCGTCTTAGAAAAACTGTGTAGATACGACAGAAAAGGTCTTGAGTCAAAAATGGTTTCAAATCATCGGGAAAGATGACCACAAGATTCCACACTGGAGAACACACACTGTCACAAAAAGTAGCAATTTCTAGAAGAGAAGATGCTTAGTACATACGCATAGAACCATAGGGTCCACCCGTGGCCTTGTACAGCTCCTTCAAGTGACCTTTGTCAGCCTCCATCTCATGCACCGTTATATCCACAGTGCCTCCACCACAGTCAACCACCATGTAGCGTGTTCCTACAATCAATCAATCAGTCAATCAATTGATCAATCATCTCATAAACAATACTCCTCCACAGTCCATCATTTTGTAGCATGGTCCTACAATCAATCAATCAATCAACCAACCAATTGATCAATCAACTCATAAACAATACCCCTCCACAGTCAACCATCATGTAGCGTGTTCCTACAATCAATCAATCAGTCAATCAATTGATCAATCATCTCATAAACAATACTCCTCCACAGTCCATCATTTTGTAGCATGGTCCTACAATCAATCAATCAATCAACCAACCAATTGATCAATCAACTCATAAACAATACCCCTCCACAGTCAACCATCATGTAGCGTGTTCCTACAATCAATCAATCAGTCAATCAATTGATCAATCATCTCATAAACAATACTCCTCCACAGTCCATCATTTTGTAGCATGGTCCTACAATCAATCAATCAATCAACCAACCAATTGATCAATCAACTCATAAACAATACCCCTCCACAGTCAACCATCATGTAGCGTGTTCCTACAATCAATCAATCGATCAATGGATCAATCAACTCATGAACAATCAATATCAGTCAAATCAATATCAAATCAATATCAGTCAGTCAATCAATCTATAAAATGAAACTTATCTCTACCACTGTCCTTTTTACATCCTTCCTACTGAAAGGCTTTATAGTACAGGTCAGAGATAAAAGACCCTACATAATCTAGATCATATTTCTACACACCTGCTCTGATATAAAAGACCCTACATAATCTAGATCATATTTCTACACACCTGCTCTGATATAAAAGACCCTACATAATCTAGATCATATTTCTACACACCTGGTTTGATGTCATCGGCCACATAGTCGAGACTGACAGTTGACTCGTTGACGAGGCTACCATCAATGCAGTTTTTGTTGGGAGAGAGTGGACGCACTGCAGGCTTGTCTGGCACGAGCTGAGAACGTCTCAGTTTTCTGATGTAAATAGAGGCTGCCTCAGGTTCCAGAGCTATCAGCAACCTAGACCTGTGGTCTGGTCCAGCGATACCTGCCTGCATCAATCAATCAATCAATCAGTCAATCAATCAATCAGTAACCTAGACCTATGGTCTGGTCCAGCTATACCTGCCTGCGTCAATCAATCAGCAACCTAGACCTCTGGTATGGTCCAGCTATACCTGCCTGCGTCAATCAATCAATCAATCAGCAACCTAGACCTGTGGTCTGGTCCTGCTATACCTGCCTGCGTCAATCAATCAATCATCAATCAGCCAATCATCCATCAGCAACCTAGACCTATGGTCCGGTCCAGCTATACCTGCCTGCGTCAATCAATACATATATATATATATATATATATATATATATATATATATATATATATATATATATATATATATATTAGATATAATATTATATATATAATACTCGACCACGGATCAGTATAGGTGCGGGGTTCATATTCTTGGCTTTCCCGTCACTGACATCGCCTTCGAGTGAGGAAACTGGCATTAGCATTAGCTTTACCAGCTCTTTATATATATTTTTTATATAGTTATATATAAGAATATATAAAATATAAATGAATAATAGAATATATAACTAGTAAAATCAAATATCTAAACATACTTGATAGGCGGCCTCTCTCATGAACAGTTTAGCGGATTCTCGCCAGATGGCGGGGACGGTGATAACCCAGCGGATGTCCTCATTCACGATTGTCATGGACGACTGGCTCGACAGTTCTTTGAGTGCGTGGTCCTTGAAGAACCTCAGGGCGTGGCTGAACAGCTCTAGGGCGGGGTAGGGTCGCCCGTTAGACGCTGTGATAGTAGTTTCGCGGTTCAAATCCTGTGTAACCACATTTACAAGACATATAGAATACAGTCGTCATCCACAACAACATAGAGCTACGTAATGACGCCGTTATCCGCAACAACATAGAACTACATAATGACGCTGTTATTCACAACAACTTTGAGCTACATAATGACGCTGTTATCCATAACAACATAGAGCTACATAATGACGCTGTCATCCACAACAACATTGAGCTACATAATGACGCTGTTATCCATAACAACATAGAACTACGTAATGACGCTGATATCCACAACAACATAGAGCAACATAATGACGCTGTTATCCACAACAACATAGAGCCACATAATGACGCTGTTATCCGTAACAACATAGAGCTACATAATGACGCTGTCATCCACAACAACACAGAGCAACATAATGACGCTGTTATCCACAACAACATAGAGCTACATTATGACACTGTTATCCAAAAGAACATAGAGCTACATAATCAGTAAGCAAAAACTCAGATACTGCAGTATCTGTCCATACTTATTCAGTGTGGATCGAAAATAGGAGAGATTTTGGAGAGAGAGAGAGAGAGAGAGAGAGAGAGAGAGAGTGAATAGCAGAGACAAACTCGTTATATTTACAAGAAATTCAAATTTTAAATCATAAGCTACGAAAGTATAAACAAAATACACTCATATAAATAAAACAATAAATATTTAGGTTTATCAGTTAATGTAATGGCACAATAAAATGATTTAGGTAGCTTATAAACAGCTCTCTATAAAATAATCATTTCTGAATCCCTTGAATGAGCAAACGATCTAAGAAAGTCTTACAAATCTTAATGAAACTATATAACTAAAGGTAGTTAGGCAGCTTGCTGTAATCCTGCAAGACTCGGGACTGGGCCATAAACACAAGGTGGTTTAGAAAGTAGCCTAGTTATCAATGTAAATCCTCTCATTGGTAGTAAGATGCTGATTTTTATAGCCTGGGGGCCTAAAGCACATGAGGTTTTTCATCAACAGAACAAGTGAAGCGATGAGAGTTGTCATCTGAGGTAAGTAACGTGGGAGAGGCGATGTGGAATGTGGAGTCCATTCAATAATAGCTTCAACAAACAGAACCCCACTGCTGCCACGTCACCTATATCATTATATAGGCTCCACACTCTGCACGACAAACATCTCAACTATGTTAATGGGTAAATACTCTGCAATAACTTTTAGGTGAGGGGAGACGAATCATTGTCAAATCGACAGATCTCATCTCATTTGCTATCAGGTATTGAATAATGTAACTATAGCTCATCTCTTCCACAGGTTGATAGGACACTACAGGTCAGAAATCTTCTGTGGATTAGCTGTAGAATTTACGTTTCTGTCTCTGAATCCATTAATAGTTGACTGTTATAAAGCTAAGCTGATAAAGCTAAGGTTAACGTCAGTTTCCTCACTCGAAAGCGATGTCGGTGACGGGCGAGCCCAGGATGTGAACCACGCACATACTGATCCGCGGTCGAGTATCTTACCGACTTCGCCACTGGCTCCAGCAAGTGGCGAAGAACCATTTCCATAAAAACCTTAAAAACCAACATCACCATCTCCACAACCATCACCACCAACAGCAACAACACCAGCGCTAAATATATCCAAGACTAAACGCTAAGAACACTCGCTATAACGTTTAAATATATGATTTTCATCTAAATATATAATTTTCGGAGTTTATCTAGATCACTTTAATTTTAATTCACGGGGGCACAGTCCATTTCACTCCTTGCCCAAGGTATACAGCACCAGTCCACTGGACCTATCGACCAGTCTAAGTGTACCCTGTAAGAATGTATCACGTTTCATTAGAGTTACCAGATGTCAGCCAAAGTGGAATAAGGAATAGATAGAGACAGCACCTTGTCAACGGAGTTCTGAATGAGTTTAACTTCAGAGCAGAATGAGTTTAACTCCAGAGAGTTTTAAAGTTAGAACTTTTTAAAAACTTTAGACACATTTTATTAGACACTACGACATGATGTGCAACACTATACGTCTCCATATTGAAAAGAAAGTCCTGAAAAATGACTAGGGTGTTGGAATTTACTAAATTCTATTTACTCTCCTAAATTCTCAAAGACGCCCCATTCTCAATTCTCATCAGGCCCATGACCAAGGGAATCGAGAAGATTTGGGATAAACAGATGGCATGGGAACGCATGACTGGACCGAATAGATTAGATACAAACAATTAGGGGAGGGAGCAAAAGGTTAAACAAACAAAAATGGTAGAGAAATTATCTGCTTAAATCGAAACGATGTGAATACAAGTCAATAAGAGATCTTAAATTCAATCCTAATTACAAGTAAAATGAGTTACCCAAATAAATGCCATTAGTAAAGGCTACACAGTAGGTTATATTAAATGAAATTTTCAGATGTATAGCGATAGAAGTAAAAAGAGAAACTAAATCGACGCACACATGAATAACTGTTGACAGAGGTTTCGCTTTAACTATACTTGCAGCTGTGAGGAGAAAGTAATCAAACTAGCAAAGTCCACAAAAAATATTACTATCACCAAAAATGCAACTGAGAAAGGGAACTTTGTAAAGGCATGTTCTTATGCTGATACGTCAAATACAATTAGATAAATAAATAGTAATCAAGGCCACAGTCAGATACCACCCGGCTAGAATTCAAAACTCTCCCAAACCCTCACCAACCAAGTACTCCAGTAACTAGATCATCCAAACCTTAAGAGATTAAAGCCTAACAATGAATTCTTTAAAGACATTTAATCCAGACATTTAATCCAGAAATAATGACCTCATTCAAAGAGGAAACCCCACCCCTCGCTACATTCAGACCAATCCCTACCCTCCTCTTTCTGCAAAATACTTTCATCTCGCTCTTTGAGTTTCACAAATCTATTCTATGACACAATCCCCAGATTACATTCTCAGGCTGTGGTACGCCTCTCATGATAACACAAGTAATTAAATTTCTCAAACAAACTAGAAAGCGAGAGATGTGGAAAAGTTTTTAAAGACTTACCACTCATTTACATCACCATTTCTAAATACATCAAAACGATTAGAAAACTTAAGTCGTCAATGACAACACCCAGCACCGTGGAACCAAAGCTAGCAGAGCAAATCCAATATCATGAAAATTCCAGCTCCGGCTACATTACAATTCAATACAATGAATATTTAACGTCCGTTTGCCCACCCAAATTCAATGTTAGGGACGTTCCAGGCAGAATATACCACTGTAAGAACACGAACATTATGTTGTAGCCGTTTTGCCTGCGATATCAACAGTACCGAGATAGTTTACCGCACTCTTTGTGAGCCGCACAAATAAGAGAAGGCCTTTAAATAAACAAAAGCTGGTAAAGCTAAGGTTAACATCAGTTTTCTCACTCGAAAGCGATGTCAGTGACGAGTGAGCCCAGGATTTGAAACCCGCACCTATTGATACGCGGTCGAGTATCTTACCGACTTCGCCACTAATTGTATATCGCTTTAGCCAAAATGCCGTCATACAAGGAATTGACTTTAACTCTTACAGCCTTATTGCCTTTAGCTATAGGGCGTGTGAAGCCTATTCTATGATCTACGACTAACCACGCATAGCTGGACAGCGTTGATTAATATAACATCTCTGCATGTAGCTTATTAACATAGAGGCTCTGCTTTCAATTATCAGCCGTCCATCTTCAATCCTCCTTATAAATACTGCACAAAGCTTTCCTATCTAACTCTTGTCTCCCTATCTCCACCCTTCTCTTTGTTTCTAACCCCCTCATCTCTCTCTCTCTATCGTCATTCTCTCTTCTCTCTCTCTCTCTCTCTCTCTCTCTCTCTCTATCGTCATTCTCTCTTCTCTCTCTCTCTCTCTCTCTCTCTCTCTATCGTCATTCTCTCTTCTCTCTCTCTCTCTCTCTCTCTCTCTCTCTGTTTCTCTACCTCTACTCTCTCGCTCGCTCTCTCTCTCTCTCTCTCTCTCTCTGTTTCTCTACCCCCTCATCTCTCTCTCTCTCTCTCTCTCTCTCTCTTTCTCTCGTCATTCTCTCTTCTCTCTCTCTCTCTCTCTCTCTCTCTACCTCTACTCTCTCTCTCTCTCTCTCTCTCTCTGTTTCTCTACCCCCTCATCTCTCTCTCTCTGTCTCTGTTTCTCTACCACTATCTCTCCCACTCTTTCTCTCTGTTTCTATACCTCTACCACTCTATCTCTCCTTTCATAGATTCACATTTGCACAGATTCAGCAATTTTGTACTTTAAGAGATTCATTTTATAATTTTTGACAATAGGACTAACAAACCAGTCAAGATACAACAAATTAAAATGAATCTCAATCGATCACGCGATTCGATATGAATCATACTCAATACCAATCCATAATAGGCCTAAATCATAATCCATAATGAATCTTACTGTATCATAATCCATAGTGAATAATCAATTATCTATCATATGCATATATAATCAATCATAACGAATCACCTTCACAATTTTGATCCAACCAAACTGCGACATTGGTTATCAAATATAACCAATGATGTAATAAAAAATATCACATGTTTACATAAAGTAATTCACATGAAGACTCCGGAGAAGTAAAGCAAGCTTGACAATAGTAATAACAACAACATCACGTCATTTCCATATAGATATCACAATTTTTCTTTCTAGCACGAGAAAGTAGCAACGAATAACTGTGCATGTTATCAAGAGATGACTAAGAGATCAAGAGTAGAACTGTGAAACTATAGTGAGATACCATGAGATAGGAGAATTGGACAGAGAAACTTCAGCAAGATATTATTAGATAGGATATCGCCCATTTGATACAGGAGCAGTTGGGCAAACAAACATCAGGTAATAATAGAAGACAGATGCTCCACCACTGACCGCGGTATATATGCTGGTTCGAATGTCAGCAGCGTGAAAATATTTACTGTTAGCCTCAATGGAACCGCCTTTAACTTCTGCACTAGCAGGAATAAATCCGATAGTTTGAATATATATGTAGACAAAGCAGAAATACAATACAGGAACGTTGAAGATTAAATAAGGTATAATTTCGAAAAGAAAAACAAAAAATATAAAGTATATAAAGAGAAAAGGTGTGGATATGAAGAGGAAAGCGGAAGACAGAGATGCATGGCGACGTTATATACCATGGACCTGCCAGTAGACACCAGTAGGCAGTGCACTAATACAGAGAAAGAGAAAATAACTTTTTCGAAAAAGAAGAGACAAAAAAATAGATTTTAAAAAATATCTAGAGAGTTACAATGAACTATTATTTCCTGTTACATGCAGTGAATTAAATAGTCATCTAAACAACAATAGGAAGAAAATCTATGAAAAGTAGAAATTCTTCTCAACTAACCTTAGAAAATCTACGTCAAAATAATTATAAAATATTATAGCTAATAATTAACACAGTGCTTGAGAGACTACCTCGTTTGTGAGTCACTAGTGTTGAAAAAAAAACCATGTTTTTTTGGTTTGTGTTTTTTATGTGTTTTTGCGTTGTTTTTTTTGTTTCTTTCGAAATGTATGTTAATTAAATTAATTGTACAAAAGAGTTATAAAGTTATTACAATAATAATATTATTATTATTTATTTATTATTTTTCTAAGCTGAGATTCAAGGGAAGATGATGATGATGATCTATCAATAAAACCACTAAAACTCTGTGCCATCAAATACACCGAATTATTGACCATGAGATTTCACTAATGTTTGACAATGCTTTCGGAGGATTAATAATATAATAAGAACACGAACATTATGTTGTAGCCGTTTTGCCTGTGATATCAACAGTACCGAGATAGTTTACCCCACTCTTTGTGAGCCGCACAAATAAGATTTCAATTCAATATTTATTTCTGTGTAAATTTTATTTTAGCTAAAGGCCTACTTTACAAAATAGCTATACTACCACTTATTTACTAACGTATTTTTTATTATCTTTGATCTTATTTTCAGCATCATATACATGAAACTTAAGATATTAAGGAGGAAAACGATAATATAGCTGAAATAAACAATTAATAATGCACATTTTATTAATGTCATTATTTCATAATATTAAGAATTAGGTAAGTCTTGTAGATTCCAGGAATTTGGCCTCCTGAAAATAATAATATAAATCTATTCCTTTATTTCCCTCATCAATCTGACAAACCGCAAATTGTTACAATAAATAACATAAACAATGTAGAAGATTCGGGCAGAAATGATGCAGATAAACTAAAACAAAATATGAAATGGAGAGTCATATGATAACATATAAAAATTTAAATTTAATTAAAAAAATGAAATTTAATCATTTGATTCTTCTTAGTGGTTGGTACATTCAAGTAGCCTACATTAGGCTTGGGTAGGGAAAGCATTAAAATGTAAGGGACCATCAGATTCACTTGAGAGATTGAAAGCCATGTGTTAGCCTAGCACATGGATTACGAATGATAATAGAAGGCATTATAATGAGGCCACACTGATTTGTCTTAGAAACTGATTAAGTTATTATTTAAATTGATTTATTCAAATAAAATATGTACATTGTATACTATTGTAGGAAATCAAAATATCTTTACGTCTTTCAATAATGTGTTAAAATTGTACCTCATTCGTGGTTTATTATATTTTAGAATTTCAAAATAATTGCAGAATATCTTTGTTTTTGTTTTTATGACAACAAAAGAACTATTGCAGAATTGAAATAAAAAATAGCCTTCTTATTTCTTAAATTGTTATGAAAAGGTTTTGTTGTGTTTTTTTACGTTTTTTACGTTTTTTTAAATTGTTTTAAAACAAAAAAACCTGGTTTTTTTAAAAGTTTTAAAACAAGCTCACATCTCTACTTGTGACTAAACAATGCTACCATAATACCTAAGCAATCTATATTTATCTCATATTTATTTTAAGCATATTCTTTTTTCTTTAAGAAGTACAACAACAGGATAAAGCCAGACATATAGAAGAACTGAGAATCAAAGCACAAAACATAAACATACGCTTTCACTGCGTGAAAAGACATCATTAAGAGCTGAACTTTTACAAACAGCGGCTGAAGAAAAGCACTTCGGTTTATTCGAAACTCATTTTGCGCTGGCGGGCAACACTTGGTAAAGTAAATATTTGTCCATTATGTCCGATAGAAAGAAATAAATAACCGCTAGGTGAAAGCTTTTAGGTCCTTCCCGCCACAGCATGTTGCTGAAACAGTTACTAGGCCAGAGATGCAACCACTACACTGGCCCCAGTACAAGCAGCAATCCAGACATTCTTCAGTAATCTGTGCCTCGAGTCTGATGCAGCTTGAAACAACTGAGTAGTAAAATCAGAGCTAGAACGAATATACAGTGATTAGAATTTAGAGCTCTTAAACTTCAGTAGAGGAAACGTAAATCAAGACATTACGACAGCGCAGTAAATAATGTCACTAACTTCCAATCTAAACTTCTGCGACCTTGATTTATTGAACGCAGCAACTTAACCATCTATCTATAAGAGGGGTGCAGAAAGTGGAGCAAGAGTACAATTTTATTAATAACTTATTCTAATCGAAACAGGAGATTTAGCCACAGATATCTGGAGCTACGAGTAACAGCGATCAGATTTATCTAAACTCTGGTATTAAAGAGCACTCCTTCGACCATCAAACGTCTCTGCCGCCCTGTATGTCCGTCATAGTGATTTCGTAGACTCAGTACTTGGACTCTATACTAGAGATATAGCGACAAGTACTCTATACTAGAGATATAGCGACAAGTACTCTGTACTAGAGATATAGCGACAAGTACTCTATACTAGAGATATAGCGACAAGTACTCTGTACTAGAGATATAGCGACAAGTACTCTATACTAGAGATATAGTGAATAGTATTATACCTGCTTTTCACAAACTAAAGAGTTCAGTTGTAAAAGCCCAATAAGCGCAACTAAAACTAACGAAAAAAATGTAGTAAATATTTCAATTTTACCTAACAGATTAAATTAATAGACATGTATGTATAGCAGGGCTCAAATAAATTTAAAGAAAACATTTATAAAAGGTTAAAGATTAATGTAATAGGCAACGATGTTATAAGTCCGACAACACCGTCAAAATTCACTATATCAAAATTAGAAAGCTAAACTCAAAAATGTTTTCCATTCAGAAGTCCGTGGAATGTTCTAAATAGGCTTTCAACAACTTTGCTGGTTTATATATCTTACACAAGAATGTTCAATGTAGAGCGTTTTGTGAATGAAAGATACTACAGAGATACAACAAACATCCATTCAAGGTTGTGTGTAACTTAACCCATTGCATTAAATCACTTAATTCGCATGTTGTTTCAATTTACGATCACAGGCTTGACGCTTGTTGTAAATTAGAGAAGACTAAATAAGAACAAACCCTTCTCTCTCCAGTGCACTGCTAAGTGGCAGATTCAAGGTACATATTCATACTCAAAGTCTGCTTTCTCGCTAAATAAGAGCACTCCTTAGATCAACAAGTTAATCCCTTCATTAAGTCTATGCCTTATCCATACCTTATGTACAAATTTATAATGATAAATATAAGTGCATATATAAAGAAATCCAAACTAAAACAAAAAGTGTATACCATTTTAAGTTTTAAAGGACGATAGGGGCATAATATGTGAATATCTCTGCAAAGTATTTAACCTAAATTTCAGCTTAAGAATTGCTTGTTCATATAAAATCAACGCTTTCCTCTCACACGTGTTTCCTTTTTGACAGATTTATCAGGATCATCTCGACCTTGTACGACACCATTGTGTGTATAGTCAACCTTTCCACTGACGGATTCGAGGCGGTTGAGATTTGTCTATAACAGGGGTGCACAACACGCGGCCCGCGGGCCGCATGCGACCCGCCGACCCTCTGCGTACGGCCCGCCGAGACATTTCTATAAGTTGCAAATTTTGTTAATAGAAGATACATTTTGTGAATTGCAGCTGAGCAAAACAACATTTTTATACATTTAATCACACTCTAATCAGCCTATTTACTTTGCTTATATGTCATGCTTCAATGTACACAACTATTGAGACGTATAATGTTTCTTGTAATTCAAACACATCCGTGGCAAGTAGCTCGCCTGATTGCATCCTCATCGAGGTCATTCACCGACGGCGGATTTGGAAAACAATGCATTTTGGCCGTTTGTGATGAAATTTGTCCTGAAAAGTGGCTTTAGCAACGTCCCGCTATCTCGTATGACAATTCAAATACAAATATCTGATATCGCAAATGATAT
Organism: Enchytraeus crypticus; assembly: GCA_905160935.1. Lineage (NCBI taxonomy): Eukaryota > Metazoa > Annelida > Clitellata > Enchytraeida > Enchytraeidae > Enchytraeus > Enchytraeus crypticus. The sequence continues at coordinate 39,763 of CAJHZI010000844.1, forward strand.
AAAACTACAGCTAACAGAACGAGCAAAATCTTTTCAGTACTTCTCAATTTACTTGGACGAAAACCAATGATGTGAATGACAATGCGCCATTGCTTCTGTTCATCCGCGGGGTTATAAAAAATTCGAGACAACTCAGGAGTTGGCTGGACTAGCTTCACTTCACGGCCAAACTACTGGACTTGAAATATTTAATGAACTAAAGATTCCTTGGTCGAAATTGGCCGGTGTAACAAACTTTGGTGCGCCTGCTATAATAGGCAACTGGTTCTTTCCGTTTCACCACAACGACCCTTTTCAGGGCAAAAATAAAAATTAAATTAGATAAAATGTTCATTTACAGTACATTCAAAAATGGGAGGTTGCTCTACTGAAATTTGCATAGCTGGTCAATCAATCTATGTACTAAAATGGATGAAAATTGGCCACCCCATCACAAATTAGTCCTTTAGTAAAAAGGACTGAAAAAAGTAAGTCTGATTAGTCTGTAAAAGTTTGATTTGAAAATATTAACAATTCTAATTATTAATTATTCAAATTTTTTGCAGGTGTTATCACTTTTTTACTCACCCTGCATATCTACTAGCATAGCACTTTGTCACATTTCAACACATGTAGCCACCCATAATTTACACTCCCCACAACCTAAAAATTGAGTGGCACCCGACTGCTGCACAAAAAATAAAGAGGCAATAGTCAATATGTAACCGGCACACAATGGTAAGAAAAGAAAAACAGCTTACTTAAAAATGTGACGACCATAGATGGACAAATATCACTTCGTTACAAAGGAATTTTAAATTCTACACAACTTGGTGAAAATTCTATTAAATAAGGTCATAGAAGGTAGAATGGAAGGAAAAAGAGGCAGGGGCAGGCCGAGATTAGGTACGTTACATGACTTAAAGACCCACTCATATGTAGAAATGCAGAGGAAGACGGAACACAGAGAAGAGTGGAGGCGTTATATACCATGGACCTGCCACTAGGCAGTACACTAAGAGAGAGAGAGAGAGTGACACACAACTTGCGAAATAATGTACACAAAATTGGTAATAAGTAGACAATAGCCATCCATACGCACATACACCCAAGCAAACATATACATACTTCTGTAGCATATAAAGGAACAGACGAAAACAACAAGTACAACATTACCACAGTGCTACTGGATCAATTGCATCCAGATAAATGGAATGTAAATCAATTCCTCCCTGTATGTGACTAAAATCAAAGAAAATCGAAATGTTGATCTTAACTCAATCCACGTAAGAACCTTGAAGGCTGAATTAAGTGCAAGAAAACAAGGCTTTAGAGGACAATGCCCTGCCTCGCATAAATACCCGTGCCTAAAGTAGTTCAATATAACATCGAGCTTTTACACTGAGTGAAGTTACTTCCACTAAAAATGTCTAAATCACTTCTGCTCACATTGACATGCAACAAAACAGTAGTTCAGATTCCTGTAAGTCTAATGATGATACATATCAACTTGATGAATGATACTTATCAACCTGATGAATGATACATATCAACTTGATGAATGATACATATCAACCTGATGAATGATACATATCAGTCTGATGATACACATAAGTTTGATGGTGATAGATTTCTCAACCAGTTGGGTGTGGCAGTTATCAAGTAAGCCATGCTTTTAACAGGCACCTTCAACAGCTGATTGAACCAGAATTGATAGTCATAATCTCCAAATTAATAAAGTTATTTTATAAATAATGGTAATAGTAATGGTAATAATGATTATTATTTTATAATAATGGTATAAGTAATGATTAGCATAAACCTAGAAATTTCTAGAATCGCCTTACCTCAGCGTTGCTATGAAGCGCCATTTTGAATTTCTCAAAGTACATCCAGTTTGCAGCATCACTGGCATCTAGATCATGGTAGTAATCCCGGGCGGTAAATCCAAACGAATGAAATTCCCCGTTGGGTTTCAGCAGGATGATGGTGGGGGTTTTCTGGTTAATAACCCCCGGGTCTCCCCCTTCCCACTTCCTCATCATATGTATGCTATCGGGATCACGTGCAAAACTAAACGCATACCCGCTAAATGTGGTTCCGAAATCGATTGCGACAACCACCATGAAATCCTCCGATTGACTGGATTCTGGATTAGCTCCTTCCAGCGCAGACACTGTCTGCTGGACAACTTCTTCGAAATTATTGGAATTTACCGCATCTTGTTTAGCTTTACGTACCCATCGCGTCTCAGCGACCACCTGACCATCGTGAATGGCGTAGGAGATCACTGGTTCCTCAGCGGTCGAGTCACGCTCTATCGACTCTATCTTCTCTGACTTGTGCTTCGGCGAGAAAATCTTACCAAACAAGCCTTTGCCAAAAGAATGAGACGGCTTTTTGCTGTGGTTTTTTATTTTTGGCTCCTTCTTGTTGGCTTCGTTTTCCTTATTTACCACTTCGCTGTCTTTGTCCTCAGTTTCAACATTGGCAATGGTTATCTCAATGGTTTCTTCAGCAACTGGGGCTACCTTTTTGTCAGTGGAAATTTCGGCTTTCTTATCATTCTTTCGGCCAAAGAGATGCCATTTATGGTGAACAGCCACTTGCTCATAAGGTTTGTTTTCTTCATGACCATTAGCAGTAACTTCTGCTTCCGCCACTTTCTCATTATTCTCCCCCGTTTCACCTTTTACCGCTGCACCATTAACATCATTCTGACCAAAGCTTTCATGTGCGGCTTCATTAGTTTCATTTGATTTAGCAACAGTCTCACAAGGTTCCGGAGTTGCAGACTTTTCGTGCCGTTTGCCGAACTTGAGCTTGCTGAAGGAAAATCTTTTCGTGGCCTTAGTCTCTTTCTGATGTACATCGTCAGTGGTGGTTCCAGCATTCAGAGTCCCAGCTGGACTGGTCTCTGAGGATCCTGCCGGAGTCATATTTTCCGATTCAGTCTCAGCTACCACCTCAGACACTTCTGGAATCTTGTTCTCGGTCTCCAATACATTTGTTGCGGCTATTGGGTCGATGGGCTTTTCATCGATTTCAACTTTGGGTACTTCCAATCTTTGAATTTCCGATTCTTCAGCCACAGACTCAGCTTCTTCAACTCTGACATCAGAAATGGTTTCCAGCACAACCTCTGGCATAGGAATGTCTGCCAAATTCACTTCATCAGTAACTTGTTCTTCCTTTGCTTCGAAATTTTCGAAAACATCTACAGCTTGCTTGATGGCATCATCTACAATAGATTCTGCGATTTTCTGAACATCAGGTTCTAGATTCAAAATCTCCACACTTTCACCTTCAACAATACTTTTTGAAGCATCTGGTAGTTCTGTTTTCGTTTGGCGGTCATTACCAGCTTCAGCGACTTCTGGCTGAAGATTTTTCTTCTTGCTGAAGAATCCAAAAGAAAAGCCTTTCTGTATATGATGTGTTTTACCATCACTCTTTTCTGTCTCAACTTTGGCAGATTCGGTCACAGGTTCAACTGTTACCTCCTCCACCGGTTTTGTAGAAACAAATGCAACAGATTGACTGTGCTCTACCTCCTGATTCTGAACATTATATGTTCTACTTTTCTTTCCAAATGTGAATATCTTGTGCAACTTATGCTTCTTGACATCTTCACTAGTGTCCTGCTTAACGACCTCCGGCATTTTCTCAACGTTCTCTTTCTCAGCCACAGTGTCTTCTTCACCTTTAGACCCCACAGGTTTTGTCTCCAGCTCTCCATTTTCGCAGTTTGCAACATCTTCGGCTTGCGGCAGAGTTTCAGAAGCAGGTTCCACTGATTCAATTATTTCACTCTTCAGCTGCTGCTCAGTATTACACACTTCAGTTTTACCCTGATCCTTCTTACTGTGAGAAAATTTGACACCAAAGTGAAATTTCTTCTTTTTCTCAAGCGATGCTGATTTCTCGTCAGTTGTTTTCTGAACATCAGTTGTTTCTGTTCTGACTTCACCGCTCATTGATTCAGTTGTTACTACCTTCGTCTCATCAACAGGACTGTCTGCCTCAACATGCGCTATATCCTTACTCTCAGCAAATGGACTTGCTTTCTGTTCATCGCCCTTCTTTCCTTTCTTTCCAAACTTCAATCCAAACGAAAACTTCTTAGTTTCCTTTGAAGAAGCCTTGTCAGTCTTTTCTGTAGGCTCTCCCCTATCAGTGGCTTCTGTTGTTTTCTCTGTAACTTCAGCACTAGGCCCTAAATTGGAAGACTCGACAACTATTTCCTGATTTGATTTTATCTGTTCTTCGACAACTCTGTCCACAATTGCTTGACTAAGCTCTCCGACCGACGTATCATTCTCAATGACTGTAACAACACTCTCATCAACCACTGGTTCTTCCACCTTCTCCTCGCCATTTTCCATACCGGTAGCTTCTGTCATTGACTCACAAGTTGCTGGTTGATCTCCCTCTACACCTTCTGCTTGCATTAGCTCTTCCAGCAGATCTTTAGTGTGGTCAGATATATTGACAGCTACAGACCAGTTGATGCTGTCTGTAGCCACAGATTCAGTGGCTTCAGATCCGTCGCCACAGGCTGGATTCTCACTCGCTACCACAGCAGCTGGATTCTCACTCGCTACCACAGCAGAGTCCTTTTCTGTTTCATTCCTACATTCCTGATCAGTCACATTCTCAACAGCAACGACCACGGCACACTCCTCAGTCTCTGTCGATTCTTCAACATTTTTTCCTTCAGATACCTCGAGCTCATCAGATCGCGGTTCCAACTTTTCTTCTTCCAAGTTAAGTTTGTCCACTTCCTTAGTGTGTTCTTTATTTTCACTGTCAATATTGATGGCATCTGTCTTGTCAGCAGATGGAATAATTGTCTCTTCTTTATGTGCCTTCTTGCCAAATGGATTCCACTTCTTTTCCTTCTCTTCTGTTGTTTCTTTATCAGTCTTTCGACTAAAATGAAACCATTTGTGATCCTTCGACTTATGTTCCCCTTCTTTGGTTGGACTTTCAAGTTCTGGCTTCTTGTTTTCTGCTAAGCCTACTTCAACCGTCGCTTCCTCAACCTCTACATTTTCTTGAAGCTTCTTCTTGGCTTCCTTTAGAAGTTTCACCGTCGCTTCCTTGGAACTTCTCTCAGTGGTCTTCTTAGTCTTCCCAAAAATATTTAAATGAATCTTTTTACTTCCCGATTTCTTCTTCTCGTCCTTGGTGGTGTCGTCTTTACATACAAACTTCTCAGCACCCTCTTTACCGGCATCATCCTCAGCATTTACATCCTCAGCCTTTACTTCTTCCACCGCCTCCTCCTTTGTTCCATTAGACTCGTCAATCTTTGCCTGATTCTCAGTGGTGTGGTGCTCATCTTCCACACTGTCATCACTGGATACAACTTTCTCACTGTCCTTCTTGCTTTCGTTCTTTCCAAACAACGACCATCTCTTTGGCTTATCCTTCGACTTTGATTTTACTTCTTCCTTTCCACCGTGCTCGGCCATTACCTCTTTGTTGTGCTTCCTGTCCCTACTCAGGCTTCTCGTCTTAGCCTTAATCATTCCAATCAGACTCTTAGGTCCATCTTCCAGTCTATTCTCTTCCTTTTCTTTTTCATCTTCAATTTCATCTTCCATCATTATGGCCTCTTCAGTGGTAACAGGCTCAGTTACCCCAGCCTCTTTCTCATTCACTTCTACTCCATCAGAGGCAGCACTGAGAGGGATATCTGAAGAAGATTCCAGATTGCTCTCCACCGTGACCTCACACTTGTGTTCCTCTGTGACAGACGTCGACATCTTGACGTCGTCACCAGCACCGCTCTCCTCTCTCACCACCTCTACTCTACTGAACTCCTCCACAGACACCTCTCTTCCAATCTCCACCTCGTTGCTGTCGTTGAATGCAGCGTCAACCATGGCTCTAATCTCTTCCTCCGTCGCCAACCTCGTTGTTTCTTTACTGCTTATCTCCTCCATCCTAATCTCCTTCGTGTCGTGGGTACGAAACTCAGTCCTATCTGGGAGTTCCCGGATTTCCTCGTCGTGGGTTTGGTTCTCCGTCTCTTTCCGTTCTTCCACCTTGTATCCATCCAGTCCAGCTCTGAACTGATCCTCGGTGGGAATGTTCTCCACGAAGCCGGCATCACCAGAACCCTTTATCAAATCATCACCCGATTCCTCCTCATGTGGAATGTGCTCAATAGGAGTGTCACCATTGCCAAACTTCTTATCTCCATTCAGCTGCACTGAGTCTCCTTCTGAAACAATCAATACACGTGATTAACACTTAATTAGTCAGGTTAATTGTTTGTATATTATATGTTGTTATATATTCTGCTATATGCTTTAATTGAGCTAAGTTCAAGACTGTTTCAATCATCCAAAGACTAATTGCTCCGAAACACTCCATGAGAAAGCTTAGAATGTCAATATATCAAAAAGCATGTTCAACAGAGTAAATAAAATGATTTCAGGTATAAGAGTTAAAGAACTCTATCTTCATAATAATCAACTCATTACAGCGTTATAAACACTACAGCCATTAACTAATAGGGGTTCGAGGGTTTGGTTAGTAGGAACCAATAAAAGTTATATTTTTATCTGTTGCATTTTATGAAAGAAATAAATATAATCTTAAATAAAATATCTTTTGACCCTACTTGTCATTATAACTTTGACCTATTCGTCCGGTAAGCTATACGAAACAGAAAGCTGCAACAAGACACGGAACAGTATTATAAATCAAGTGCTAAACGATCCCCACTGTTTCTTCACTGAAGCATTTATTTCATAATAACCAGCTCTTTGTTCTACCAGTTGCAGACTCGCAGGGAGGTAGGGATGAACCCCTACCCTCCTGAGCTCAACATTTCCCAAGAGAGTGACCACCCCCCCACAGCTATGCTGATATATCTGTAAGTATCAGATTACACTAGCAGAAATATTAAGCCTCTTTCAGAAGGACCTGAAAATTCTTTTAAAATAAATTAAGACTAAACAACATTTGAACATAACACATATTTAATAGATTATATGAACTGGATTTCGATTTTGCTAAATGAACGTCGAAGAGAAGTATTATCCAATTCAATGGTGACTCCCATAAATCAGACTTCGTTTTACATTAAAGTAACGTTAACAAAACAACTAGTTGGTTGTTTAGGTAGTCAAGTCGTCAGCATACTCTTGATATAAACAGAGACAGCGGGATCGATTATCAATCAAATCCTCTTCAAACAATATATTATTAAAAAAGTAAAATTCAGCCGCCTTAAAAAGTCCCTTTATGAACAAATTTTAATTCCGTTACTAACACTATACAATGAGCAAAACACCACATAACCCGAAATATTTCTTAAACAAAAGATAATGTAGTTTGACAACCATGCTTCCTTGAAAGTTATTTTTCATTGCCTTTACTGGTCTACAGAAGGAAGGGCAGTGAAGGGAACCCAGAGTGATCTAGCTCGAGCAGAAGGGGTATATCTGAGTATATTATTGTTTCAGTCAGTTGACTGACACGATCTGATAACACGCTCTGATATTGTTTATCATTGTCCAGTCTTACTGATGGACGGCTACATGTGATACGGGAGTACAGCGCTGGAATATGTATCAACTTTTAGATGGGCAAATCTCTCGGAAAAGAAAATGAGCTTTAATTTGCTAATGATTATCCAGTATCTACAAGTTGACATTTTCAACTTGAAAGCCTTTTCAATATTTTTTAATATTTTAACATAGATATTAGTTCGATAGTGATCAAATGATACGAAGGACTGATAAAGAATGATAGTGAATTACAGATACGGAGCACTCTAGAGATCAGTCCGCCAGTGATGGAAAGATAAGGAGTAAACGGATCGGCTCTCGGATATGATACCGTATCCGTCACAAACAGGATGCAAGGGATGAGCGCAGGCAAGCACGTTATTTAATATCAGTGAAATCTCCTGCTACTTCCTGTCAAGTTAATGGACTCGCTTTCATTTGATAGGGTGCGTCAATTTAATACCATTTAACTGAATGCAACAAGTTTCATTTCTCATCAGATTAAGCGAGCAGACAATTAACATCAGCAACTGTTCCATCGGTTGGCTGGACGAGTGGTCAAAACACTTCCCTGATAAACAGAAGGAATTCTGTATGGGACAGTGCTAAGATTGTTAGACATACACTGGTTCAGAAACACAGAAACACATGGTTTTGAATATTTCTAAAATTCTCAATCGCCGGACTAAGATGATGAAAAATGATTGATTTAGTTACCCCGTCATATAAAAATTTAATTTATCGCTGTATCGATGCCACCGTAAAGCTTGTATGGATACTTAAGGCGATAGGGCCTAAGCTAGCAGATATGTTTTATTACTATCACACAAGATCTCAATACGATGAAATTCAATCAGTGCGGACAGGTCGTTAACAAGTCATAAACTAAACCAGGTTAACGCTGCAGATACTAATTTAAATGCTTGGGTCTGGGTTTCTCCACAGCGCGGAATTACCTCCAGTCCAGTATTTATTTTCAGTGGTTGATGCAAGTGGCACACGTCATCGTTCAAGATGATTACCATATTTAAATCCGGAGGCTAATTAACGATAATTTCCAAACCTCACTGCTCACCCCCAAACTCATTTCACTCTATCTGCCATAATTACTGGTAATTTCCGTTAACAACTAATAACATTGAGTGACAAACCAGAATAGAATATTAGCCTAGCAAAAGATAAACGGTTAACTATTTATTAGCATGACTACACGTTAAGATAGAATTTCTACTTATTGACAAAGATAATGATAAGTCAGGACAACTTATAAATAATAAAAATAAGGCAGGATATCTCACAGAAGCATTGGTGGTGTTTGTCAAAGAACATTGAAGAAATGTTCAGCAACCAATGTATTAAACTGCCAAGTGTACTCAGTTAAAAGCTCGCCTCCTTGGAGGTTTAGCTGGCAGGCAGCTAGAGGTCAATCTCTGGGGATCAGAGAGGTGAGGAAAGATGGAGGTAAAATAATATACACGTGTCAGCCTCTGAATCAGTTAACACTGACAGCAACATTAGACCAACAGCCCAATCAAAACACGACACCGCAATACTGAGATAACTCGTTTATACTTTCATACTAAATAAAGTTATTAAGTAAAGTTATCAAGTTAGTAAGAACTCAACGTTTCTTTCAGTATCAAATTAATTTTGTTTAAGACAGCTGGAAACAATGCCCTATATACACCGATGCGGAAGGGACGGCAGGGAATAGATCCAAAGATAAAGAGCAACTTCGGTACGCATTCAGACACCAATGTAATTAGCCATACACATGTACAGCTAATGCATTAAAGTTTCACAAGAAAACAACAGCAGGACTACCTTACTAATTCCATCTTAATTAAAATGATAACGATAAGAGCTTTTGCCATTGATGCTACATACCTAAGCGAATTAGCTCGTTGATATAAACTCCAAATAAAAATTAAATATAACTGATTAAAACATTACAACAGCAAAAGCAACATCACCCATATAACTACAATACACTATTGCCCTTGTACTTTCAATTGGTAATAAAAATCGATTATACTATTGAGCCTTTCAACGTCGATGTTCAGCCATCGTAAATTCCATTCATTTATTCATTCTTCGAGACCAACATATCAATTGACGTGCCATAAATACACACGATCCAAATGATCACACACGACCCGCAGTTTTATGTGAAGCGAATGACAGATTCTAAATTGGACTGCATCACAGGCAACGCGGTCAAGAGATAAACGAACAAAGGTCAGATAATAACGTCCACTATCATCTGTCACCCACTGGTGAATTAATCCAGATGTAGCCACTCATATAATAGCAGCCTTACAGCAGATGACCATATGTGGAATCGTAATTATAACGCTAATAATACATAACTTTGGAAGTTCTACAGTCTAAAAACTTATTAAACTTAATTATTTTTTACTAATTAAACTTATTTATTTTTTATTAATTTAAAACCATACACTTTACAAATAACACAACAATAGACAATAAACAATAGTTTGTGGCCTTCTGAGGAGCCCTTATGCTATCAATAATAATAACCCACATTATAGTGAAATGATCAACTACGTTGATATCTATCACTTTTAATATCACATGTTAAATCCGTTATACAAGTTTGTCCATTTCCGTGTCGCCAGTCCTGTGAACGTCCGAGATTTTACTCTCAGATCAGCGCGGCTGGGATTCGAACCCACGAGGGTTCAATCCACCTCAGAGTCTGTCATTTAAAACTTCACGTTATCTACACCTCTAACCATTGCGCTATTGAGACATTCAATTAATTATCGAGCAAGACATCAACAATATGAATTAATCAATCAATCATTTAATATAAGAAGAAAAAGAAAGGTTTCAATTTCATTATTAAGGTTTCATAAAATTCACACTGATCTGATCTGATTTATCAATACTCACAATAATTTAAGCGCAAATTATTGATTCCACAATACACGACTACTGTAACAGTCAAAGACGGTCTCACCGGGAAGAGACCCGAGGCCTATCAAAGTCAAGCCCAACATGAATAGATTTAATGATTTATGTCTATTTGTGTCTCAATCAATTAATCAATCAATCTATCAGTCAATCTAACAGTCAATCAATCAATCATACAGGGTATCATGCACAGAGACCTAAAGTATACTAACATCCTCCTCCCTAAAGACATGCATGCTGTATGTCTAGTTATTAATTAATCAATCAATCAGATATAATCAAATGATCAATATAACCTATCCTATCTTCTAGTGCCCTGCCTAACGGCAGGTCCATGGCATTCAATTCTATCCAAACAATTTCAATCAATTCTATCATGAGCCTTCCTTTACATCTCTCTATATATGTAATCGTTATCAGATCATCCAACATCCAATGTCTTGGTTTTCCTCTAACTCTCTTCCCTTGCATTTTTCTTTCTATTACATCCTTTAGTTGTGTAGGCAATTGAAATCATGGGGGAAAATTAAAGGGACCCCCTTTGCCTTCTTCACACCTACCCTAGTCGCCTCTTACGTACACAAGGCAGTTTGTTTGAGTTTGCATTATTATGCAGTGGTCCAAACCACACCCGGCACAACCTGTGATACAATCCATATATCTTCTTGTTCTTCAATGCACTGCCAAGTGGCAGGTTCAAGGTACATATTCATACTCAGTCTGTTTTCTCACTCGCTCCATAAGAGCACTCTTTAGATCAACAAGTTAATCCCAAGTTAATCTATATATGTGTGTGTGTGCGTGTGTGTTAAATTTCAAATGAAATCCTTGACTTACATGTTCTTTCATTCACAAGCATTGCCCTAGAAGAGCCGTTATCTCTACAGCTTCAACGAGAGCTCTAAATTACCAGCACGACTTACAACCACTCTGATAACTTCTTACAAACGTCACGCGTTCATTTAGAGCAGATTGTATTTATAGTGCAGACTCAGCTCCGGAGCTTGATGTTAAACTATTTGAGGCTGACCACCTCCTCTACAGTTCTTATCTATTAAGCTATTAAGCTTAATATATTATATATTTAATATTATTGACTATTCAGCTTTCCCTATGATATAATAGACGCACTTGTTAATATCAGTGAAAATTGTCCTAATTAATAACTACATGCATATCTACCAAATATCTAGATTGCGTTCGAGCTACACTAGATTAGACTAAAAGTACTCTGCGCGTATGGTAAGGGACGACAAAGCAGCACCTGAAGATGATTCTGAAGGAAAGCACACTTTAGACATCTTATTTGTTCAAGTTAACGACTACACGGTTTCAAAAAGGCCTTGACCTTGCGATGAAGTCTTTGTTAGACTATAAGAGATAAAAGGCCTTGACCTTGCGATGAAGTCTTTGTTAGACTATAAGAGATAAAAGGCCTTGACCTTGCGATGAAGTCATTGTTAGACTATAAGAGATAAAAGGCCTTGACCTTGCGATGAGATCAGCTCTTTGTTAAACAGATGAGTGCCGAGGTGACGGTGTTGCGTAGAAATATGTGCATTTAGAAAAATTGAAATTTTCTTTCACTTTATAATAACCAAAATCACTAGGTAAAACCTTACAATGTTACATAATTTAGCATTCAGTATCACATTCGTTGTACACAGCTCTAGATGTCCCCTGAAATTATGATCAAGTGTTTTAACCATTCTTAGTGAAAAGCCTATAAAGCCGGACCACACGCAACATTCAGCAAACAGTTGCTGAAAGCTGAAAAGTTTTCAGAGAAATCTATGGCTACAGGCTGAGTTAGGTCAGTTATCTGCACGACTAGAGATAGAGCAACCTGTTCCGTTCAACTCCTAGTCTCTTGCAGCCTCCACGCGCCCTACTGCTCCATCAGTAACTCTTACAAACTAAGATTTAAATGACGGATCCTGAGGAGAACTAAACTCTTGTGGGTTCGAATCCCCTTCACGCAGAAGCAAGAGTACAACATCGGACATTAACTAGACGGGTTATACGGAAAACGGATAAATTGCCTAACGGTATAAACACGTGCTATTAAAAGTGATAGATATATACATAGAGTTGATCGTTTCACTATAATGCATGTTATTATCAACCTCAAATTCTCGACGACTTGCAGCAGTGGAACAGCGATTAAATGGTTGTTAGTCGTTTATGTCATAAACTAGAACAGATCTGTGTGTAGAAATGCACACCTCTAGAAGTAGCAGATATAACGTATACCATTAATCTGCCAGACAACTAAATCAAACGATCTTAACATACGTGCAGTGAACGGGTACTAGTTTCTTATAGGTTAGAACAGCAACAACAACTACACTCTGCTTGCCTGTCTGACATTAAAGTGCGAAATCAAGGTTAAATTCAGCTACAACTAACCGGCACTAAGCTTTATTGGAATTTTTAAAGGCTTCGTTGGGCATGCATGAAGATATAATTTCTGTGACTGGGTCAACTGGTTGACAGATGAAGAGCACTGTAGAGAGTCCAAATATACTGCAAGTTAGAATATAAACCTTGGACCGGAGATACAGAGTATACAGAGAGTGAGAGAGAGTGAGAGAGAGAGAGAGAGAGAGAGAGAGAGAGAGAGAGACAGAGAGGTGTAAGGCCTATTCTAGAAGAAGCCTATACATGGCAGAAGGAGTACAGGGAAGAATTTAATTAGTGCAGCAGATAATCTGGTACCTCCAGATAATCTTTGATGTCTGGATTTCATAAACACATTGTAATGTAGCATGCAATCAGCGGCTCCAAGGGAAAACATCTGCGCTAACCATTAAGCCAAGGGTTTATTGTTTTACATTGCTTCAATATGTACCACGTGACTACCTTTACCATTACACAACGGGTTCTCACAGTTCAATTCCACAACCTTGAGAACTGATCAACCGAAACTCAAGTGTTTTGTAACCGCCAACAAATGAAGATCATTAGCTAGGCAATAGATCCATCCTTGATTCACTTGAACTATGCTTATTTCACTGACATCGCTTTCAAGTGAGGAAACTGACGTTAACATTAGCTTTACGAGCTTTAGCTTTAGCTTTTTTTATTTCATTTTATGAAAAATTTCAGAATTCTTGAAAAATTCAAAGCGTGGTTAAACCACGCATTCCTCAATAGCTATAGTGGAAAGGGAATTTGAGTCATGAACCCCGTATCAAGTAGAGCATTATACACAGAATGAGAGATAACAGTTTTACTAAGAATCCAGTGAGAAAACTATGTCAATTCATTCCAAGCTACATCTTAATAACGAGAGTGTCTTAATTAAAATGAAAATTGCCGATAAAGAGTTACTGGAATGTACAGAACAAAAACAAAGAAGGGTTCCACAGTGTAACAGCGTGTTAAGATAACAAATCAACAATTAGAATGCGAGAGTCAACAACGGCAACATCGAGCACTATTGAGTAAAAATCAAGCCGTCGAGCAAAAAGAGGGTCCAAAAAACGGTGCAAATTCCAAATTCCAGAAAATCAGTCCAAAGAATGTTAACCTTTTTGCTCAATTGATTTGTATACAAAATCTTAACGGTTGTTTTATAGCAACGGCTACAAAAACAACCGTTAGACGTTCCACCCTCCTCATTCTCGCACCGTTGACCCTCAATGCCCTCATTTCCTGTCTCCTCAATCCACAACCCCCCCCCCCGGCATAGTGTATCTGCGCTAATTCAAAAGTTAAGCACTTAATCAAGCTAGTACCTGAAAAGTTACAGTGTAGTATCTTTACGTAAAACATATATTGTATCATTTGACAATCGCTTAGTAAAAGCTCTGATATTATATTCTGCAGGATGCCGTTAATCGGTTAACATATAGAAGGCTATTTAAGACTAACACAACAAGAAGCAGACTAACTGAACATTCCTTTAGCCATATAGGATGAAATTATGTATTCATCAAGAAAAAGTTACAATAAAGACTCTATGAGGAACACATACTAATATAAAGAAATGACGCTGATTATATATATCATTTACCATGCTAGACTGCAAAATCAAACTTAGAGGATAATCCCATTAAGTTGCGTTTTGCATCATAGGCCAAGGGGGGAGTCCCTGAAACTGAGTGCCTGTAGGAGTAAGAAAAGACTTTATCTGGTCTTGTAGACCTTTATTCCAAGAGATCATCCTCTTGCTGAACTAACAACTATCAACATGGGCTCATAGAGTTCTGACCACAGCTGCTTTCAACCATTTGTCTAATAAACTTCTGCCACAGGTTGACCGTTACATTCGGTTAAGCACATGTTCATGTAAACTCAAGTCAGATTTCAAACTGTGACTAATTGTCTGTCAGTGGTAGACCAAAATAATTATAATTCAATATATGGCTAAAGAAAAACTGTACTTATTATTTCTTTTTTAAATAATCTACACCACTATTCCGCCAGCAACCCAACAGTACAGGAGCAACGAGACAACAAAGAACTGAATACAGATGTTTAGGCACGAATAAATAAAATAGTAGCATTAGCTACTTTGAGGCACCGTTCGCATGGAGTTACCATCTACATAGAGGTACCATATACTTGAAAGCACAGTGTACCCGTAACGCCACGTACTAGAATCACAAAGTACTCAGAACTATCATGTACCTAAAGGAACAATGTACTTGGAAATATCATGTACCCAAAGGCACGATGTACTTGGAACTATCATGTACCCAAAGGCACAATGTACTTGCAAGTATAATGTACTTTGAAGTACAAAGCACCTCGAGGAACACTGCACTTAAAGAGACACTACCCAAATGTCTTAAGTATTTCTCTCATTACAACATCTATTCTATGCTGACATTGCTGTTGAATTTCTAAACAACAACTGTACCCCTTCCCTATAAACCCTCCCCTCTCACTCAACACAGGGGGTCAGTTAAACTTGATCTCACTTCAAAGCGGCTGATCTTTAACGACAGATACGTCCCGTCAGACAGACAAACAATTTCACACACAGAGAAGGGTGTCCCCCCCCCCGCAATGTTCATCCATGCATTGCATATCATAAAACAGCAAATCTAAACAACAAGCCTCCAAAAGTTCAATATTCATGACAAATTTGTAACTCGGCATTACATAAAAGCAATAAAGTATTTAGTACAATTAAGACATATGCAATGCATTAAAGACAACATACTTACACGCTTATTGTTAAACATGAACTCATTGAAATGACCTACAAGTGAAGCAGCTATCTGAATTAATGCATAGGCTAAATAAATAAAAATAGTGAAATAACTAATAAGCAAACCTATAAATGACATACACGTATATTAAACTTCTGCAGGCGCCAAGCATAACCAAATTAAAAACGTTTCCATCTATATACAATTCCTATTGGTCCTAAACCCTAAATGGAATCTCGATCCATGCCTTAACACAATTTAACTACGCTAATAGAAAGATTTACTTATTAAGACATGATTAAATTAAGTTAATAGAATTAACAGAAATAGACGGAAATTCATTCTAGTTAATATAAATCTTATAGTCAAGTCTAGAGCTGAGTAATAGACGTATGTTTCATGCCCAAAATAAATACACAATCCTTTTAACTATAGAAATTTATAAACATTTCCACGTGGAAGCATTCTGGAAGCTGTAAATGGCAGTTCTCAGCACATAATTATAATATAAAAAAGTTACACAGAGTCAGCATCTTGGACACAACATTCAAAATACAGATAGCTGACCCCAGCATCTCATGATTGTTACCTGTTGGATATTTACAACCTTTATGGATCAAATTACTGCGACAGATCAAATTACTCTCCAGGAAAAGGTGATTTAGACCAAAGTTCAGTTCAATAACAGCTGTGTTCTGTCAAGTCTCAAAAGTGTTCAATTAATTACCAGTTAAAGATTCCTCCAGAGTAACATCCCAGTCATGTTGTCAGTTACAGATTAAAGTATTATAAAGAACTTTGACCTACTAAGTAAATATGACACTATTAGAAATAGCTAAGATCTTGGTTCCACACAGATCAAGAAACTATATCAAGAATTTTCATTAGCAAATCTCTCAACCTTCATTCCCCCTCATTGTTCAAAATGCGAAGTCACAATTCAACAAAGATCACTGCAGATTCAACAGACTCAAATAAGCATTTCTATAGGAAACAACCTTAAAGTAAACAGGCATTATAGTTAAATGATTAACTATGTTGATATCTATCACTTAAAATACCACATGTTTAAACCGTTAGGCAATTTAGTCCATTTTCCGTGTAGCCAGTCCAGTGAATGTCCGAGATTTTACTCTCATATCAGTCGGCTGGGATTCGTACCCACGAGGGTTCAATTCACCTCAGGATCTGCCATTTAAAACTTCATGACGTTATCCCTACGCTATTAAGACTTATCATTTCGATCAACAAATAATTTACTCCATCTGTAGTGTTCTACAAAATGGCAGATCCAAGATAGATAATCATATTCAGAGTACGCTAGCATGCTCCATAAAGATCACTATATAGCTCAAGTAATCCCGACACAAATGAGTATGTCTTATCCACACCTATGCAGCCTAAATTGTAGGACAATTCTGGACTCTGAGGTGGTTTCCCATTGTCTTCCTCAGTTTTTGCTTAGTTGCCTCTTACAAAATATACATCTAACAGCTGATCTATTTTTAATGTCTCGGCCTCACTACAAGAATTTAATCTCTCTCTCTCTCTCTCTCTCTCTCTCTCTTAATTCACTGCCTACTGGCAGGTCTATGGTATATAATGCCTTCACTCAATTTGAATTTAATCTAACAGCAGCAAATTTTTACACGGAGGTTCTTTAACACACAAACAATGTATTGAACAATGTATTGATTAGATCAATGAGGTCCTCTGTCTGATTGCAAGTTCAAAGCAAAAATTCAAAGGCATCATAAAAATGATTTTTAATGACCTTAGATCAATTTATCTTGAACAAGCATCCTGTGCTTTCTGAACCAGTAAGCTGTTATGTTTATTTTGGAATTTAATTATAAAACCATCATTTTCCTTCCCAATTGTGATAATCCTTTTGTTTGAAAAGAATATCTGAGAAGCTTTCAATGGAAAGCTCAGCATATGAATTAGATCAGTTGACATAGCTTCACAAATAATATAATTTTAATAACATTAAAATGGCTTTATAGCAATGGGTACATAATATTAGAAACTGAGTTCAAACAATAGCAAAACAGTAATGTTGACCAATGAACAGAACAACCAACAAATTTTAGCCATAAAAGATAAGGTGACAGTACTTAGGAACACAATTCAATATGGGTAAAAAATACAAGTGCCAACATCAAATTCTACATCAACAGCAGGCATTATATTAATGAACAACTAATTAGACACCTAATAAATAATAATAATAATAATAATAATAATAATAATAATAAAGATTTAAAGTCTGTTTCCTCATACAAGGTTGATGTCAGGGATGTCCCCCCATCACATTTCACTACAAATCGATTCACCCCAAACAATCTGATAAAACATATGGAATTAATGAAACAAGCCTCCTTCTAAATATAATAATAATAAAGGTTTAACGTTCGTTTCCTCATCCAAGGATGATGTCAGGGACATCCCCATAACACACATCCCTAAATATCAATTCACCCAGACCAATCTGCAAAAGAAATATTATATTAACAAAATTTCAACAAACCTCCACCATTGCTTAAAATCTCTGTATCCTCAGATAATTCGATGGTGTTCTTAGACCTGAGACAGGCTGACCACTCCTCACTCAGTTCTTCCGATAAAGGCTTTGAAACTTCCGTCCCTAAATCACCTTCAGCATACCTAGTGGCATAGCCACTCATTTCATCACTGCCGTTCTCCATTGATAATAATCTCTAGCAGGGTCTTAGTTAATCCTCACCAAATCAATAAAACTATAATCAAATAAATTCTCAAGTGAAATATCAATCTCTTCACAATATTCAGACAATCTACAAAATTTAATTTTTAATTAATAAATTTCAATTTATTACAGACATGATTATATCATAGCATCACATGGCACTAGGGTTACATTAAGCATAGAAGTAAATTGCAAAGCCACAGTTAATACCTCGGAGCATTTCCTGAGGTAACCCAGCTAATGATTAACTATAGGGTATAAAACCTCAGCCAGCCACCCTACAACTCAGTCATAAACCGGTACAGCTTGCAAACAACTTCTACCACATGATCACAGTAATGAATCGGGCGCTCAAAGAGTGATGTATATCTAGATCAGTGGATCGAACCCCCCACAACTCATCAAGTTTTAATGACCGTTCCTGAAGTCCTGGGTTAAATTTCAGTTTATCAGAAAGTGGAATCTTTGATAGAGAGAACGAGTAACATGAAGAATTCACTATAGACTGCCTAACAACTTAAACATGTGGTATTAAAATTTAAAAGTGCCAGATAGCATCGGCAATCATCATTTACTACGTATTTAATCACAATCTTCAACAACCCAATTTTTAAATTATATCAGCGTGGAGTAAGTTTACATTTACAATAAAATCTTCCAACTAAATGATTAAGATAGGCATCGATCAGTTGAAAGCCAAATATTTCAGAATCATCCTAGTGATGCACAGAGCAAAAAGAATCTAAATTTACCAAATATGAGCAAATTAGACAAGATGCAATTTGAACAAAATCTATAAATGCATTAAGTAATTAGTCGATTCATGAAACACTAAGTACAGAAATATTCTGAATATTATTTAAATAATCTACTAAGCGGAAATACTAAACGAAATTAGGCAGAATTAGGCAGATTAGACATAAGATGCTGCTACAACGAAATCCAGAGTAGAAATGCTTCAGCAGCAGAGCAAATGTTTACATGTTTGTGAATTTCGCGCACTAAACAATAAACCCAAGCGCTACTACGAATCTCACTGAAATATAGTAAAACAATCACAACAAAGCCTTGCAACTAAAACTATCACTAAAGCTGATATTTACTAAATTGTGGTGGGATTTGCGAAAGAACTAAATTGCAAGAGATAACATGTATGAGTTTTTTACTTTACATTCCAACTTGAAAAAAAGTAAACCTGAATACTTTTAATTTTTTTTTCTCAAGGGATGGATCTCGATTATATTACACCTTCATGGAGAGCTATGCAAGTTTTAATTAACACTCTGTGCTCTAGTGCTTTGGATATTGATATGTTTTCCAATATTTCTAAAACTGTTGCTGTTATTTTTGAACCTAGCGAGAAAAGATGGACGTTAGACTATATCTTCCCTAACTTTAAACTAGGTAACGACGACATTAATTTTGTCTCTCAATTTAAATATTTAGGTCATTTGATTGATAATCATTTATGTGATGATAATGACATTAATCGTGAAATAAGTAATACATTTGTCCGCAATAACACGCTTTTAAGACGATTTTTTTAATTGGTCCCGTACAGTTAAAATTATTCTGTTTAAAACGTACTGTTTATGTTTTTACGATATTGCACTCTGGTCCAAGTTTAAAGTGTCTTCTTTAAATAAATTTCGTACATGTTACAATAGATGTGCCAAACGGTTCTTTGGTTTCAAAACTTTGGTTTCAAAGGCAGGATAGTTTATCCACTATGTTGCAGCTATGTAACATTCCTAGTTTTGATACGTTTATAACTCTAAATGTGTGTATAATCAGTGTGTTAGTAAGTATGAAAGTGCACTAATTAATTGTTTTAGGTTATGATTTTTCCATTTTGGAACTAGTATCTAATTTTACGAGTGTTTACATGATTTTATGGGTGTGCTGTGTTGTGTGTCTTGTGTGCTTTGTGTGGGCCTTGCTGCCTGATTTCTAATTCTAAATAAAATAAATTAAAACTATTGAAACCTTTATCAGAGGTACTTGCAGGCTCAAAGATACTCATTAGAAGTGTGTTAGGTATCATTTCCTGCAAAATGCCAAAGATCTTTAAAATAAGTAGATATGGCATGACTGTTGTTTCAGCGATACCAGTTTTGTAACAAGAGCGACTTGATTTCCAGCATGCTCCATTTAATCGCGAGGGTAAACAAAGCCCCTTTGTCATATGTGTATATGATAGTAATTTCTGTAATTTCAGATTTATTTCATGATATTCGACTTCTAAACGGTTGCAAGATGATTTATTGTTGCGCGTTTGGGTATACAAATTCTAGAAATCCGGAAACTAAAGAACGGGGATTATCCTTTAAGAGATTTGAAATAAAATTTGTTTGCATTTTGTATTATAAAATATACATCCAATTAGTAGGAATTGGTTTCATATATTTTTTGTCATGACGATATATTGGTTAGATGTGACTATGAATGTGCTACTAAATTGTTTCATTATCGTTCAAAAGCTTTGCAAATGTTCAAAAACGTCACTATTTTATGCTTTTAAATAACGATCAGCTGATATTGTTTACCTCTGGCTAGGAAAATTAGTTGTTGGCATCACTGCAATTCTTGAACTCAATGTTTGCAATGGTTGAGATTGCCTTTGACACTTCTACTGTTTTCTTTATTCAATTCAAAATGCTGAGCAAAATACAAAATGAAGAAAAACGATTCAAAGATTTTAAAATCTTTGAATCTTTTTCTTGATTTTGTATTTTACTTCGTATTTAGAGACATTTTATATTTTGATCGTCTGATTGGATTTGATTCAATAGTTCTCGGTGTTGTCATTGACAATCAAAGATCTTTAAAATAAGATTTTTGCTTTTGTTTTTCTGGTTTTGTCTTTTAATTTTTGTCTTTTTCTTTTTTTTGTTTCTTCAGTTTTTCTCTTTCTATGTTGACTATGATTTAACCTATGACTAATTGCTCTACATTATACGGCTTAATTAGAGCTCTAAGGCTCTAACATTTTTATTTTTAATAACTTTCTTAGCTATTTCGATCATGCGAATTTCTTTTCTTTATCATATGAATTTCTTTATATAAATAACCTAACTGCAAATATCAAATCACGATTGATACGTAATTCAATTATTTCGATTGATACAAAATTCAAGTAGGGTCACAGCAATTGGGCATGCAGGTCTTTATCAATAGGCTATATTTTCAAGGAGGTTTTCGCAAAAACTCGGATTGACTAAACAATGTATAATTGCAATCTCTTTAATACGAGTAAATGGAAAAAAACAATGCGGATTATATTGTGTAATAATTGTATCTATATGTGCAATAAAATACAATAAATAAAATACAAAAGGCAACGATTACTAATAACCGTGGAGAGGAAAGGAGGAAATAACGAAAACTACAAAAACAGAAACTTAACAAAGGAAACATTGTAAACACATGCGGTATGTCATGTGTGTAACTATATGGAATAAAAAATAAATAAAAAATAAACGCATATTATGATATTATGTATCTGCATCCCAATGCTTTTAACAAGGTTCCTGCAACTTAAATAGTAGAGCTAGTGTACATGTATGTTGAATGTACATGTTAAATGTCTCAATAGCACAATGGTTAGAGGTGTAGATAACGTCATGAAGTTTTAAATGACGGATTCTGAGGTGAATTTAACCCTCGTGGGTTCGAATCCCAGCCGCGCTGACCTGAGAGTAAAATCTCGGACAATCACTGGACTGGTTATACAGAAAATGGACTAAATTGCCTAACGGTTTAAACACATGGTATTAAAAGTGATAAATATCAACATAGTTGATCATTTCACTATAATGTGTGTTATTATTATTATGTAGATTCTCTTTCACTATAGCCTGAATAAAATCTGTTCTGCAGCCATATTATCATCTGATAACTACACCAGGTAGCTAGCATAGATATAAGATCAACCTAGTGTCGATCCTGTAATTGTATTAGCACTTTCCTGTGCAAGCAAAAACCTATCTCTTTCCGTCACAGTTATGTCAATATTCTGACCCTCATGCTTCGGATCAAGGACTTGCACTGTTTTGATCTCGCTCTCTCTTCGGTCTTTGTATACTCGATCGTCATCGTGTAGTGCTTTGGCGTCTGCTAATACAGAGTCTGCTAGAGACGTCCCTGACATTTACTTTTGAGAAGAGGAACAGAAGGTTAGAGCTGGAGTTTATTTAATTCTTGTTATTAATTATTGAGTTGGTGCATATTCTCTAACCACTGGACTACAAAACAAACTATAAATTGCTTAAAATTATAAAACAACGAGTTGATTGCTGACTAAACAATTAATCTTTCTACAGTTTAAAGCCCGGTTCCAACTAATTAGATGATGTCATGGACGTAATAAATATGTTTCATTCAAAACCATACCAATGAACAACAAACAGGATGTTAGGGGAGGGGATTTAACGCACTCGGTTAAGCTGCGCATCAATTGAACAAAGTAAAGCAACGTTATGCGCGGCTAGTACTTTGTGGGCGACCACTTTGGTAGACCGAGTGCTGACAGCTTCGAATGAAAAATCCCGAGAGTATTGGAAGGTTATTCTTAAATCCGCGCGGGTTGCTAATTGGAGCGCCACCAAAAGGCAACGATTACTAATAAAAATGGAGGGGAAAACGAGGAAATAACGAAAACTACAAAAAAACCATAAGAAATGAAACTCTACTACACATGCGAATGACACGTGTGTTACTATGCGGAATAAAAAAACAACAACAAAAAACAAAGATTATTTCGTAACATAGTTTATTAAATCATAAATCACACACAAAACACACGCACCACTACAAAATATGTTTAAAAGGTACTAAAAAATAAGCAATTCCAATACAACGTTCGATATAGGCAATACATAAACAGAAAAATACTCAAAAATCCGGCCTGTAATTGTACGTGATATAAGCAAGCTTTCGCTGTAATGATATATAATATTTTATAATACGCAATTAGTGTAGTAACAAAACTATATATAAAAATCTTTAGCAAGTTGTGAAGGTTAAAAAATGGCAGATGAAAATTCATTAAAATACCTGTCAAACACGTTCAACTATGTGTGTGAAGCACATGTGTGTACTTAAAGAATAGCAGTCTTGCGTAGGTAGGCCTAAAGAAAGTTCTATAGTTCTAGGCCTTACAGAAAGGTCTACATTTTTAGGCCTAACAGAAAGGTCTACATTTTTAGGCCTACAGAAAGGTCTACATTTCTAGGCCTAACAGAATGGTTTATATTTCTAGGCCTAACAGAAAGGTATATATTTCTAGGCCTAACAGAAATGTTTATATTTCTAGGCCTATAATACGCGCATATAAATGTGGGTATATATAGACCTACACGTAATCCTGCATGCACATGTGTATGCGCTGTGTATTTATGTGTATATGCTACACTTGTTCGTACAGGTGTATTCGTGAAGCCATACTATAATCCTAAACATCCACTACAAACATCTCTTCTGGCAAGTAAGAGACGGTTAACGGAGATGTGTAGGCACGTTTTACAAGCACTAAACTTGTTGTACGTGATTTACGCAGCTCTAACATGCTCTGTCAGCATCGACGTAACTAACTTTTGCGTATTTTTATAATAAAATTATATTATGCGAAAATCGATAATAATTAATAAACAACATTTAGCAAAAAACCCGACTCCCAAAATAGAAAAATATCTGCTTAACCACAGAAGTGAATCACAAAAGTACATATCTATATAGATATAAAACGCTTGAAATGTTCATATAATGTTTAGTGAGAACAAATACAACAAACGGCGCATCGAATCTCAAGATACCGTCCACGCACAATATTAAAAAGCTTCGACGTCATCGTGACGTCAGTATGAATAATTAAAACTACAATAAATCAAGCTTACGATCTTAAAATTTACGAAGATAAGCGCACAATGAGCACTGGTCTTAAATGTTTTGCAATACTAAATCAATTCACAAAACCACCTAATAGTTATTCAACGCACAAATAGTAATAACACAACCGAGTGATTTAGAATTTATCGTCACCGCAGAGTTCTATAGTTAAAGTATTGACAATTTAATCAATATTATTTCAATAATATCAGTCCAATAGTATTTGTTTCGTCAATCAAAACAGAAGGTTATATTGTAGCAGTTACTCGGCGTATTTTCATATTATTAACATTAACTAAATCTACCTTACCAACTGAAAATTAAATGATTTCTACAGAAATGGTAACATAACTGAAACAAATCAAAACAAGGCGGTCACGTGATGAACCACGTGACATGCCACGTGATGAACCACGTGACACGCCACGTGATGAACCACGTGACACGCCACGTCATCAACAACAACAGCCGGAGATCAGATGATATCAGAAATGTTTTACATACAAAATAAAAGGGAACTTTTCACTGAAGACTTAGTGACCACAACCGAGCCCTGTTATCTACGTCTATGATTCCATCAGTCGTTGGAAAGTCTGTCCTATCCACTAGAAACAATCAGCGACGAGCGGGTGATAAAAAATAACAAATGTAATTTAACCACACGACGGGTTCGTCAATATAAAAGTCGGCACGAGTAGAACGTTTAGAGCTATAAATCGATATGAAAACGTAGAGTAGAAATGTATGGAAGCCAATATAATGAAGTTATCTTCTACCGATCTATCACTGAATGAATGGATCAATCAATCAATCAATTTATAGCGGACTCCTATAGCCTGTTAGAAGCGCTTACCAATCAATCAATAGAATGCACACAGCGACAGATAAGTATTCTGCAATGCTATCAGCTGAGAGTCGCTAATATTACATGTAATATTGTAATGCTAATGCTAACATGCTAATATAATATGTAATATTACGTGCTAATATTACATGCTAATATTACATGTATTATTTTAAGATTTACTACAAAAAAAATTAGCATGACATAGGAAACTTTCGTGAATATAACAATAATTGTCATTCAAACAATATTAAAATTATCACATGATGACATCTAACATACATACTATCTCTCTCTCACTCTATCTCTCTTCAAAGATTTGCTAACAAGACTATTGGGGCCTAATTTGCACAACCGTTAAGAGAGTCAATTAACAGTCAAATTTAACAAGCTAGAATTATAAGTACAAGTAAAGCAAAACAGACGACCTCGCATCAATGATTAATACTGTAGTTCTATTTTTAATATTCTCTACACTTTTTTATTTTTCACACATAAAATTCTAAAAAAATTAATTTTACGTCGACAGGATTTTTACATCTGAGGGCAACAATAAATGCAATGTTGGAGAGATAGACGATTAGAAAACAATCGCTAAGAAGTGCAAACAGATTGAGAAAGATATGAATAAAAGTAGAAAAATCTAGAATATATACAGCATTCTTCAGCTTATAGCAGTGCAGTGATATTTTTAAGGCCAATGATGAGCCCATACCTTAGAGCAAGGCCCATAGTCAGCCCATACTTTAGAGCAGGGCCCATGATGAGCCCATACCTTAGAGCAAGGCCCATAGTCAGCCCATACTTTAGAGCAGGGCCCATGATCAGCCCATATTTTAGAGCAGGGCCCATGATCAGCCCTCAATCCTGGGAAGGGCACACAATAAGATGGCAATCAAGAAGCACAATAATGTAGAACTTCAGCATTGAGCAAGAAGAGAAAGTGACTGAGTGGCTAGACCTTATTTCTGTGCTGAACAGACGACACTCTGTGAGCTTGATGGTAAGCTTTACTCGTTTAGCGTCTGTTTCCTCTCTCTTAGACGACTTGAAGAACGACAATTGATATCACTAATGAAAAAAACCAATTAAATTATTATCTAAAACCCTGTGATAGAGCTGCAGTTAAGCAGTTTGAAAATTACGAGAATCTCGTTTTCATTTATTCCACAGCTAATCTTTTATACTATAAGTACCCTGTAGTAACCTACAAGTACTCTGTAATAACCTACAAGTACCCTGTAGTAACCTACAAGTACTCTGTTATAGTCAACAAGTACCCTGTAGTAACATATCAGTACTCTGTAATAGTTTACAAGTACCCTGTAGTAAGTATACAAGTACTCTGTAATAGTCCACAAGTGTCCTATAGTAATCGATAAGTAACTCTGTAGTGGCCTACAAGTATCCTGTAGTAATCCTACTAGTACTCATCTAATTGCCTATAGGTACTCTCTGTAGTAACCCTACAAGTACTCATCAAGTAGCCTATAGGTACTCTCTGTAGTAACCCTACAAGTACTCATCAAGTAGCCTATAGGTACTCTCTGTAGTAACCCTACAAGTACTCATCCAGTAGCCTATAAGTACTCTCTGTAGTAGCTTTAAAACCACTAAATTAATTAGCAAATACTATGAACTATTTGAACAGAATACAATACCGTTAATGAACAAGATTTGCCCATGTGTCAGTACATTGAGAGTGGCTACCTATCTCAATGTATCGACGCTCTCTACAGATAGGCTTCATATTTATACACAGTGCAAACTGGAGTAGTCACTCAATTGCTGATCTAATTAACATCGTTTAACATCTAATTAACACATTGCTCTCATCGCGTGACGAAACAGGCGCTAAATGAGTCGATAGTAATCTAGCGGCTAAATCACAATTAGATATACAGAGTTCAAGCTACGAGTGCGGACTAGTGCATGTACGTGATAGGAAATGTCAAGCTCAGGGCGACCACTCTCCAGATCGTATAAAACTACCTGATTACTCACCAATGTGCCTCCACATTATCATTGCTACTGCAGCAACGACTTCTATGACAAACGACATGCCGAGATGATTTATTTAAAAGTTCTTTTAAGGGTTTGAAGTGTTGCTGGACATTTGACTACTTATTGATCATTACCGCCATAGCTTCTATAATTTTTCCAACCGTATGCGTCTTCTTTTGCTGAATTTATAAACTTAAAAAAAGTTAAATCAATTCTACTTCTTCTGACTTTTTCATATTCCCATTTTCCCTGACCACTTTAAAATTCTCAGATATTTCAGGTCTTCAAGTAGAGTGGTCACCCTGTATAACTATGCACTACAAGTACATTCAGAGGCTCAGCATCAGCCCTACTCTAACGATAGGCCTACTCTAACCAAACATAATCAGCACACAGAGTTTACAGGCAGATCATCATCATCATCAGTTCCTTGAGTTCTGTACAGAACATAGGACGGCAACATTCCTCCATTCGTTTCTATCATCAACAATCTTCACAGCGTCTTCCCATGAAATGTTTAATGCTCTACAGTATTAAAAGCATTTCAGGCAGATAACTATTGTTGACTGCCTAATTAACTTATTGTTATTTACGCCTATAAAGCATCGCGGCCTTGTTTATTCACGTGTATCTTGACTTCTTGAGATAACAACGCTTAGCAAAATATTTTGAGAAATCTATCGTGTAAAAAATCTATCTATAGTGTAGAACACAACGCACTAGAATCCACTAAGTTCTTGATAAAGTTAGCCTGATCAGTAGGTATCCAGAACTAATTCACGCTTGTCCTTCAGTTGTGTTGTTACAAAACGTTAAAAGTGGTTATTATTAAAATACTTTAGCGATTAGTAGATCAGACATTTACATGTATGAGCAACAATACAGTACAAGCCTCTATTATATAACATAATCCGGTTCAAACAATATAATGCCAAATACGATGTACAACGTCAATGAAGAAACTTCGCGTAGAATTAAATTGCACAAATAGAAATACTATATCGACTTGAGTTGAGTTCAAGAAGTGATGGCTGAATTAAAAGTACAAAATTATGAAAAAAAGTTCAATTAAAAACTGCTTGACCCAGCTTTACTGGCGCTGCGATGTCTAATTCAAGATTTCACTATGTTTATTAGCGGACCGCTAAAAGCACATCTAAACAAGACTTAAATTAAACAAGTTTACTATTTAAAAAATTAAGTATGACATCAGATAAAAACATCGTTCAAGAAATCAAACCAATAAAAATATTCCAGACCACTTCACTCAACAGAAGATAGATATACCAGGCTACATATACATGCACATTAAACCTAAATGTTCTAAAAACTGTAACAAATTAATCAGACCTGCATACAGCCTAATATGCCATAATAGGTTAAACTATACATGCACTGCTAGAATTACGAAATAATGTAAAAAGTATACGTGCAAATACGTGGAACACATACAAACAAGAGAAGAGATAAATGTGCTGTGGAATACTATGTAACAATTCAAGGAACCTAAAAAGTACACAATGAAATGTGAAGCATCAAGCCGTTAGATTATAACTTACATATAGTTTAGATAGGAGATTTTACAGATAAACTATAATTTGCTTCATTTAGATATTGAGCAAGAATTTAATGAAACAAGAAGAAAAAGTGGAAACCAGTAAATATGTAGAAATGTTAGCCATAGATATCATATGCGAGTAGTTTTAGAAAAAAATCATGATTTTCTCAGAAATTACAGATCGAAATTAAGAAAACAAAAGATTAAACCTACTACAAAAGAAGAAGCCTATTATATTTAAACCAGCTTTGTCGCATTTTACTTCACATTCCCTTACGTACGCGTGATAGAAACGGTAATAGTAAAACAAGAGGGATAAAATCCACTCAATTCTCCCACAAAATAACGATATGTTGCAATATAATCAATATGAACACCAATCAAGTTACAAAAGGTTTGAAAAAGTAAAAAATCCTTTCACCACAATATTTAGTTTACATCGATAGCAAGCTTGTACAGCAACCCACA
Source organism: Enchytraeus crypticus (assembly GCA_905160935.1). Classification (NCBI taxonomy): domain Eukaryota; kingdom Metazoa; phylum Annelida; class Clitellata; order Enchytraeida; family Enchytraeidae; genus Enchytraeus; species Enchytraeus crypticus. Next base: position 68,855 of record CAJHZI010000844.1, read on the forward strand.
TCTACAGTTTCAAATCCTGCAGCAGGATTACAATGGGTACATTACAAATACTTGTTTAAGCTTAACGTTACAAACCAAAGGACTTTCAGCACAAAATAAAAAATAACTAAGTTACCAATTGGTAAAAATTCAATTTCAACTACAAACAGGCTTTCACTATAAGTCAATGTTAAAACCAATGAATAAAAATTAACTTGACACAATTCTGTTAGAAAAGATTCAATAAAATTTTCGAAAATAATACTCGACAAAATTATGCCATAACTATAAATTTTGTACTGTCTAAATACAAAGTATTTCATGATTAAATTTTGTTACAAATTATACGAAATATAAATCATTCCTAATAAGTGACACTCACCGCTACATCTACCGCTACCTCATCATCATCATCATCATCATCATCATCATCAGCTATCTCATCAGATGGCGAAATTACAGCGCGGTCGTTACCACAAGATCTGCTAGTTAATTTCATTCAGGTTACAAACTAATCACCATTCAACAGTAATTCTCACAGCTTAGAAATGTACGTGATTGAAAAAAACAGAGAAAAATACAAAAAAGACAAAATTCAGAATATTACAAATCACAAGATACGAAAAGGTGATCCTAGAAAAGATTTAAAAATGCAATATGAATAAAATTTAGAAAGTGAATAAACAAAGATTTTATAATGCACTACAAGTTAAATCATGCACACGACGGGTGTAGAGGGATGGACATCTGACTGATAAGCTATAGGATGTCTTAGGTTCAAATCCAGGCTCTCACGGCATCTATGTGACATAACCAGACGTTAATTATTTTTAAAAATCACTAAAACTAGTTCCAAAGCATGGAGTTTCTATTCTTTTTATTTCTTAAAATTAATGCAGAATTTTATAGCATCAACTGAAATTTTATTGGTTGAAACAGATGAACTAGCATAAATCTTAACTCATTTTGTTATCTATGGAAGTCTGCTAGACATATTAGAAAAATCTTCTATCTCCTCGTCTCACTAACAACTGCTGATATTTTTTTAAACTCTAAAGTGATGTGAGAAAATTCACTAGACAGTGAAATGCAAGAATGCAGTGAGCAGTTAAAATACAGTGGTGTCAGTAGACCAGAAAAGTTACACAAAGACTCAACTAAGAAATTCACTGAAATGTACTCATTGTACACACAGTATGCTATTACAATAAAATAAATATCTAAAATAGTAAATACCAATATTTATGACAAAGATTTCTCACAAAAGATTTGTTACAAGTGTGTGCACTCTACAGAAGGTTTTCTAAGTAGATATCTTTATTTCGTAACTACTCAACGTCATCTCCTGGAGGGAACATGGGCGCTAAAGTTGATAGAATTAATAGCCATTAGCTTACTACAGTTATGTAGCAACTTTACATATTATATCTTCTTCAGTGCACTGCCAAGTGGCAGGTTCAAGGTACATATTCATACTCAAAGTCTGTTTTCTCTCTCCATAAGAACACTCCTTAGATCAACAAGTTCACAAGTTAATCCCATTATATATTTCAGGGATGTTACTTTAATGTAGCATACATATTATGTATGCTACATTAAAATGACATCCCTGACATCATCCTTGAACGAGGAAATGGACGTTAAACTTGTATTATTTATTATTATCAGATTCATAGCTCAGTGGACTGCACGTCTATCAGTTGAGTAGGAGGCCAGGAATTAAGTTCAAATGCCAGATCAGCGACTAACATCATCTATGACTGAGGAAATGAGGAGGTATACAAAGCAGTCGATTATAAAACAGTCCAATCTCCAATGTGATGAAATCAAAATTGAACCAATAAAACAACAATGTACAAGATCAATAAAGAAATGCGCTAGAGACATAAAAATGGTTAATATAAACTTAAAATCTTGCACATAACATGATTGGTAACAAGTCGTAACACTAGAATAGTTCACTATAGGAGCAATTATGAAGAAATAATTGATAAAATATACACAAAGGGGATAAAGTCACAAAACCTGTCAATAATCTAAAGATTAATAGAAAGCTAGTAAACACAATTTCTAAACACAAAATCGATATTATAAATCACAACGTCATAGTTAGTCATATTGAATTATAAAGCTAACATTTAAATCACAAGAGATAAGTAATGATATACAATATTATACATATAGAGCCATATATACATGTATATATGTAAAACCAAAGTTAACCTTTAAAAAATCACAAAATCGAATTAAATCACGAATTATATGAAATCAAAAGGCCATCATTAATCGGTATAAAATCACAAATCAATAAAGAGTTTCATGACATCTGGGGCACCCTATAGCTATATAGTTAGCGTCACAGCTAATACACGTAAGTGCAGTATTGCGGTGAACAATACCTACTTCTGTCACCCCTGATACAGTATGAACGATAAAAGAATAGTTCAAAAAGAAAAATAGAAAGCAAGTGATCAGAGCTTCTTCTATATATATATATATATAATAAATATTAATAGTTAAAAAGTAAAAGTTAAAACAGTTCAGTTAATGCTTAACAGTTAACACTCTTATTAACATTTACTACCTAACAACTTTATTAACACTTAATAAAGGTGTTAATAAAAGCATTAGCAAGTAACAGTGACTAAATATCAAGCCGCTATACAACAGCAAGCATATAGAAACTGTGCAGCGGGTTAACTGTTTGTAGAAATACTCAAAGTAATATAATCTGTACACTAAAATGCACGCGTATTATCGCTTACGTTGTACACGCTTGCTTAGATCACTGCACGTATGTGTATAATATTATACACTATACAGTGTGTACACATATACTTATGCACAGTGTACGCAAGCAAGGCAGTGTTATAAAAATATCGCAATCAAAGGCAAAATAATAGAGAGCGGTCCAGCTTATGTACAAGCTCTGATACTTGAAAATAACAATTAGACTAGAAGTCACATAAATCTATTTCTAGTTAATAAGACCAGTACCTTCTCGATAGCCTCATTTCAAGTGTAATAAGATACTATACAAAAAAATAGGTCTACGCGCAATTTAGACCTTAAAAATAGTAAACTGATACAGTACTGATTTTCAATGAATAATAAAATTGAATTTTATTTTATTCACGTGCATAAGAACATGATAAATAGTTCATACTACTGGTCTATACAACATGTAATTTCTACACGTGTATAACCACCAGTAGCATAGCGTGTGTATATATCTACCGTCTAGTGCTACGTACACGCAAGATTTAGACTTAACACACGCTGGTTAGTTTGTCACAAGCAATAAAGTCTACGAGAAGTGAAGCACACAAGCTGACAACATTGAAATCACAAGTTTTTATATAAAAGAGAATAAACAAAAATCTAAAAAGCTTGACCTCTCCCACAATGATCACTTGTTGCCACATAAATGCTCTATCATTAAGTTAAACAGCTGAAGCTTATCTCTAGATCATTCTACATCCAGTCTAATCACGGCAATTGTTAGTAGATCAGCAGAAAGACCGTTATTCCTTACAAAGAAATCCCTTTAGGCTTAACATCAAGCTCTCAGCTTAAAAAAGGTTCAACCCAGGACTGTATCTTACTGTAGTAACTTTACAAATGAGAAACTAACATGTTTACCTTTCTACTAGGGATATAAAACTTCACAATTATTTCCCTCTATAACTGTGCAATTTGACCTTATAATATGCATATTAAGTATAGGCCGACTAACTTAATCAGAATTTTAAAGATTTCTTACCTAGAATTTATCAATTTTTATTTAAGAAAGACTTGATTTGCAAGTTTTCGTACAAACTTCATGGTATTCAAAGACAGCAGTCATCAGAGGAACAGGTGGTTATTCCACAGTGATGGGTCAAGGTTGACCCTACAACGATCGACCCAGGAGATTCCACCCAAAAATGTTCAGAGGTCCTGATAGAGGTCATATGTTGACCTTACCCATACACCCACTCGCAGTTCACCTAATCACCTCCACTGCACCCCAAACCCTAAAAGTAGATCCCACAAGCTGCAGGACATTGCAACCCATCTACTGAAGACCCTATAACCTGCGAGGCATGGCTCTGGGTCTAACAGAACCCTCAGGAGACCCTGTAACCTACGAGGCATGGTCCGGGGTCTATCAGAACCCTCTTTCATGAGATGCTATAACCTGCGAGGCATGGCCCTGGGTCTATCAGAACCCTCTTTCATGAGACCCTATAACCTGCGAGGCATGGCTCTGGGTCTATCAGAACCCTCTTTCATGAGGGGTTTGTGGAACTCTCGCCCAGGGGCGGAGTGTATGGTGCTCCAGCAAGCCTCGCAGTAGTACTGGAGACACGTGACATTAGCACAGAAATACGGCGCATACTTCCCACCACTCAGCACTCCCTGACACTCGTCACATATCTGATCATCTAGCACATAGGGTTTCACCTCCACCTACACATACATACACATACATCAGCACATACATCAGCACATACATCAGAACATACATCAGCACATACATCAACACACACATCAGCACATATATCAGCACAAACATCAACACATACATCAGCATATATATATCAGCACATACATCAACACATACATCAGCACATATATTAGCACATACATCAACACATATATCAACACATACATCAGCACATACATCAACACATATATAAACATATACATCAACATATGCAACCTATATCCTATATCTTTGCTCTTATTCTATATCTTTGTTCTTATTCTATATCCTAAATCTTTGTTCTTATTCTATATCCTAAATCTTTGTTCTTATTCTATATCCTAAATCTTTGTTCTTATTCTATAACCTAAATCTTTGTTCTTATTCTATATCCTAAACCTTTGTTCTTATTCTATATCTTTGCTCTTATTCCATAGCTTTGCTTTTATTCAATATCTTTGTTCTTGTTCTATATCTTTGTTCTTATTCTATATCTTTGTTCTTATTCTGTATATTTGTTCTTATTCTATATCTTTCTTCTTTTTCTATATCTTTGTTCTTATTCTGTATCTTGGTTCTTATTCTGTATCTTGGTTCTTATTCTATATCTTTGTTCTTATTCTGTATCTTGGTTCTTATTCTATCTTTGTTCTTATTCTGTATCTTTGTTCTTATTCTGTATCTTTGTTCTTATTCTGTATCTTTGTTCTTATTCTGTATCTTTGTTCTTATTCTGTATCTTTGTTCCTATTCTGTATCTTTGTTCTTATTCTGTATCTTTGTTCCTATTCTGTATCTTTGTTCTTATTCTGTATCTTTGTTCTTATTCTGTATCTTTGTTCTTATTCTGTATCTTTGTTCTTATTCTGTATCTTTGTTCTTATTCTGTATCTTGGTTCTTATTCTGTATCTTTGTTCTTATTCTGTATCTTGGTTCTTATTCTGTATCTTGGTTCTTTTTCTATCTTTGTTCTTATTCTGTATCTTTGTTCTTATTCTGTATCTTTGTTCTTATTCTGTATCTTTGTTCTTATTCTGTATCTTTGTTCTTATTCTGTATCTTGTTCTTATTCTGTATCTTGGTTCTTATTCTGTATCTTGTTCTTATTCTATATCTTTGTTCTTATTCTGTATCTTGGTTCTTATCTTTGTTCTTATTCTGTATCTTTGTTCTTATTCTGTATCTTTGTTCTTATTCTGTATCTTTGTTCTTATTCTGTATCTTTGTTCTTATTCTGTATCTTTGTTCTTATTCTGTATCTTTGTTCTTATTCTGTATCTTTGTTCTTATTCTGTATCTTTGTTCTTATTCTGTATCTTTGTTCTTATTCTGTATCTTTGTTCTGTTCTTATCTTTGTTCTTATTCTGTTCTTATCTTTGTTCTTATTCTGTATTTGTTCTTATTCTGTATCTTGGTTCTTATTCTGTATCTTGGTTCTTATTCTGTATCTTGGTTCTTATTCTATATCTTTGTTCTTATTCTGTATCTTTGTTCTTATTCTGTATCTTTGTTCTTATTCTGTATCTTTGTTCTTATTCTGTATCTTTGTTCTTATTCTGTATCTTTGTTCTTATTCTGTATCTTTATTCTTATTCTGTATCTTTGTTCTTATTCTGTATCTTTGTTCTTATTCTGTATCTTTGTTCTTATTCTGTATCTTTGTTCTTATTCTATATCTTTGTTCTTATTCTATATCTTTGTTCTTATTCTATATCTTTGTTCTTATTTTGTATCTTTGTTCTTATTCTGTATCTCTGTTCTTATAACAACCTATATCCTATATCTATATAGAATAAGAATAAGAAAAAATATTTAAAATAAGAACAAAGATAAAGAATAAGAACAAAGATTTATAATAAGAACGAAGATATAGGTTTAAGACAAACAATTTTCATTGCAGCCCAAGATCTGCTAAGCATGTCAAATGTATTAATTGCCTCTTACAGTCTATATGGTCTAAATGGTAGAGTTGCAGTCTGTATGGTCTAAATGATAGAGGTACAGTCTGTATGGTCTAAATGGTAGAGTTACAGTCTGTATGGTCTAAATGATAGAGGTACAGTCTGAATGGTCTAAATGGTAGAGATACAGTCTGTATGGTCTAATTGTTAGAGTTGAGAGATCACCTGACAGATAAAGTACAGACCACCGGTTCAAATCTCTGACTTTATCAGACAGCTATACATGCTACACAGCTGTTCTATGATTGAACAAGTTCAACATAGCTTCATATCAAACAACCAGCCCATTAAACCTATCAATAAATCAATCAATAAATCAACCAAAATACACATCTATCAATCAATCAATCAATCTAGTAATTAACAAATCAATGAGTCAGTCAACAAACCCTCTTGTCTATATCGGCGTGCTGGAGCTGCACAAATCTAGCGCTGATGGCTGCTATGTAGCTCTGCTGACTGGAGAACGCCACTCTACCCGCTCCCTTGGGATACTTGAGCTCTGGGTCCGTGTCGATACCAGCGTAGCACACTGACCCGTACAACCTTCCCATGATCACAGCCAGCTCAACTGTCAGTCACAAATCATCCATCGATAAATTAATAAATATATAAGACGCTGGTAAAGATAATGTTAATGTCAGTTTTCTCACTCGAAAGAGATGTCAGTGACGGACGAGCCCAGGATTTGAACCAAGCACATACTGATCCGCGGTCGAGTACCTTACCAACATCGCCACCGGCTCCAGCCAGTGGCGACGTCGGTGCTAACTGTTATATCTAACAGTTAGTTAAATAATTTCATCAATCAATTTACTCCATCGTCAATCTAAATTGAATGAAGTAAAAAAATGACCACTGACCATTTTTACTTCATGCGTGGAATCAAATTTAGAAGTTCAGTTAAATATAGCAGCAGATAATGAATGTGCTGATAATACTTTACACTGTGCTGCTAATAATAATGCTCCTATCATAGAGGCACGATTAATCAGTCAATATCATAGCGACAGAATGGAGAGGATTAGCTGGACTCAAGAGGTTACAAATGAGGAAGTTCTGGAGAGAGTTGGCACAGATAGACAGATGATAAATGTATGAAGAAATAGGAAGAAGAGTTGGATAGGGCACATTCTAAGGTGGGAAGGTATGTTAATAGAGGTCATAGAAGGTAGAATAGAAGGAAAAAGTGGCAGGGGCAGCCTGAGATTAGGTGTGTTAGATGATTTAAAGACCCACTCACATGCCGGAATGAAGAGTAAGACGGAAGACATTGAAGAGTGGAGGCGTTATATACCATGGACCTGCCAGTAGGCAGTGCACTAAGAGAGAGAGAGAGAGAGACGATTAATCAGTCACACACCAGCACGCAGTGGTCTCGGTACTCCGCCCACAAACACAGTCTTGCGAGGGTCCAGCGGTTGAGTTCCGTCCATCACAAAGTCCGAGTCATCCAGTCTCCAAGGTCTTATCTGAACCTGTTAGTAAATCAAGAATCAATCAATTAATCAATCAATCAATTAATGTAGTGGCAGGCAGTGTCCATCTAATAGGGAAATATCAACGTAGTGATTGGGGGACGTCCCTGACATCATCCCTGTATGAGGAAACGGACGTTATACCTTTATTATTATTACGTTTTATCAAGTAAATAATTTAGATGACGCCTAGTAGCAGAAATAAATGTTCAGGATATCACGTGCCTTAAGCTAGGATCAACTGAGGCAATAAGACACGATTGTCGATTATTTACCAGCTATTAATAGCACTACATGCTTTAAACATGTCAGCATAGAAATAGGTACAATAAATGCACGAAATCCAGCAGAAGATTAGTCCAATTTAACGGAAACTTTACGGGTCCATAGTAAATCTACGGGAAGAAGACTGCATTAGGCTGCAGCATGTCACAGCTGACTGACTAACCTGTCAAGCTTGTACGTAGTATGTACTATATTAAGTTTGCAATGTCACATCTTTCAAGGGCATTCGGTCACACATCTCAATGAGAAATAGCATAAACAGCGCGTTTATGAAAGAAAATAAGTAAATAGAAACAGTAAGTGCACATTACTGAGCAGTTATTACAAGCAGAAAATCCATTCTAAAATAATCATTACATTTAAACTCTTTGCTATTCAGAACTTCTTAAAAAGCCTAATGAGTTCATTTTCGTACTACATTCTCCGATATACGAGTTCAGATAACACGTTCGGTCATACCGGAGTCTAATCCTATCTTTTCAGTCATCCATAAATATTTTTTCCCAGTGATGGTAGAACCAAATTTAAAGTCAATTTCAGCGCTCAGCTCATTGGAGATTGAGATGGCAGCCCATGCTATGACAACACCATTCGCACGACTCGCTACAGCTTGGCCACATCGGGTGTCCTCATGCCCAGGCTCGACTGTTTTCCTTCATTATCCTACGTGAAGAGAAATACTAGAGCTACAAGCGCTGCATAGCAACCTTCCCCACAGATAAAGAGGCCCAATGACGTCCGATATATAGCGAGCAGGCGGCTGCTCAATTGAACCTTGAGCTAACGTCATGTGATCCTATAAACCATCCCCTCGACTAACTAATCCGCTTTAATATCATCCCGCATCATCATCATCATCATCTAACCAACCCCTCGACTAACTAATCCGCTTTATTATCATCCTGCATCATCATCATCATCTAATAATTCCCTCGACTAACTAATCCGCTTTATTATCATCCCGCATCATCATCATCATCATCTAATCATCCCCTCGACTAGTTAATGTGCTTTACTATCATCCCGCATCATCATCATCATCATCTAACCAACCCCGCGACTAGTTAATGTGCTTTATTATCACCCCGCATCATCATCATCTAACCATCCCCTCGACTAGATAATGCTCTTTTTTATCACCCGCATCATCATCATCTAGCCATCATCATCATCATCATAATCATCATCATCATCAACCCCTGACACTGATCTTATAAAAACCTCTTCTCACAGTGACGAGACAAATCAGGCGAAACTTTCCATCACGAGGCTTCCACTCAACACGGGTCAAAGCTGAGCGAACCGGCTGATTATTTATATGTCATGCTCGATACATAATACTAAAATAGTCGCCTCTTAAAAGTATACACCGAAGTTAATCGACAGCGCTCTGTTGAACTATCTCTCTCTCTCTCTCTCTCTCTCTCTCTCTCTCTCTTAGTGCACTGCCTACTGGCAGGTCCATGGTATATAACGCCTCCACTCTTCTCTGTCTTTAAATAATAACCAACAACATTGCAAAAACAACACCGCCCGTTTAACGTCCGTTAAATCATTTGATATACGGTACTGTTCGCTGAGAGCGACAATATAGATTTGTTAGAAACTTTGAAGGTCTATAGACCTCAGTAGAGGCTGCACTTTAGCACACAGCTCATAACGGCAGAGCCTAGAAAGGTCAGCACAAAGTCAACATTTAGGTCACATCACTGCTAGCCTCACGCCATTAAAAAATGCTCAATGTCGAAACCCAGAATAGTTAAGATGTGCAAATTCACTCGTACAATAGCAACAACATTACAACATCCATCCCGCCTAATCTAAGCGCTCTAACTGGGAGCTGGTACACATTATATATATATATATATATATATATATATATATATATATATATATATATATATATATATATATATATATAATATATATATATATACTATTATATAATTAGTAATATTACTAATAACTATCTAATAACAATACAACTACACAATGCAACTAGGTGCACATCACAGGGTCACGAGTGTCTTTAATCTAACGACGAGGTCGCCAGTCTTCACCGATAGAATCGTTTGTTACATAAAATCTATAGAGATGATAAACGTTACATATTGGAGAAGAAATCTTTCTTTGTTTGTAGTTATTATTAAACCGGTGCATTATAACGACGCTACAAACCACGTTACGCCGGAGAAGAAATCTTCGTTTAAAGTTACTACGTGAAAATTAAATTTAAATTAAATTAAATTTGTAATTCATAAAAATTATGTTTTATTATTAAATTTTCTATTAATGTCTCAAGAGCGCAACGGTTAGAGGTGTAGATAACGTCATGAAGTTTTAAATATTCGTTTCGTTATTCGTCAAAAACAGACAGGATCAAGATGCATCACATATAAATATATACACACATACACACAAAAACATAGGATCATAAAACAATCAAAAATGATGTACTAGAAACTTAACTAGAATTCCTGCTAATACCAGCACTAGCATTAAAAGCTTCGTGAATTAAATACACGGTTCTACCATAAGACATTCTATTGTCTAGAACTATCAACAATTTATAGGCAATCTAAAACAATGACACATTTTATCTAGATGCCTCAACAAATATCTAATTACAAAATGCTTTAAAATCATATTTATACTGAATCTATTTAGGCTGCTTCTAAAGAAATTAAACAAAAGTTTAACTCTAATGTGCTTAAAATCCAATCTACCCAACCCTATCATAATTGGCTTAACAGATTCCCTTTTATGATAGTTAAATAGCTTTCTATAAACACTGTTCCAGGCAACATTTAAATCATGAATTTGATCGTTTCTAAGTGAAATACTAACAGTGGCATAGGTAAAAATGGGCAAGCAGTAGGACTCTAAAAGATGCAATCTTGTCAGCTCAGTTAAATAAGCTGATTTACTCAATATATTATTGCAACTAGAGTAAAATTTTCTAATAATCAAATTGGCATCAACCATTAGATTTTTACTTGCTATAAAAGTAATACCTCAGTATTTAAAACGTTTTACCCAGTTTAATGGTTTTTTCATTAGAGACATTGGAGAAATTTCACAGGCTGACCCTAACCCAATCGCAGCACACATAGATTTATCTATATTGAATTCCAATAGTAAATTATCAAACGAAATTGAGCATTGATCTAGCATCTTTTGTAAACCGATCACCATTGTTAAATGACAGTTCCTGATGTAAATTGAACCCTCGTGGGTTCCAATCCCAGCCGCGCAGATCTGAGAGTAAAATCTCGGACATTCACTGGACTGGTTACACGGAAAATGGAATAAATTGCCTAACGGTTATAACATGTGGTATTAAAAGTGATAGATATCAACATAGTTGATCATTTCACTATAATGTGTGTTATTATTATTATTATTAAACCGGTAATTACGGAGCTACAAACCACGTTACGTTGGTAGTTAATCATTTCACTATAATGTGTATTATTATTACTATTAAACCGGTGCACTATAACGGAGCTACAAACCAGTTTATCTTTCATGGTGGGACTCGACACACCCCAGTACAGCTTCCCGTCCTCTGCCTTACATGACTCCACCAGCAGTCTAACAGAGAGCTCGTCTTGAAATAGTAGAAAACAGTATCCTGCAACATCAATCAATCAATCAATCAATCAGCAAATCAATCAATCATGAGTAAATCAATCAATCAGCAAATCAATCAATCAGCAAATCAATCAATCATGCAGCAAATCAATCAATCAGCAAATCAATCAATCAATCAGTAAATCAATCAATCAATCTAATGATCAACCAATCAGTTTACGCTTCACTACTTTTTCTAGCCAATCAATAAACTAGTTCTAATGTAGTCAATCATTCGATCAAAAATTTCAATCAATAAATCAGTCTACAATGAATCAATGCTTCAGTAATTTAAATAATTTTCAAGGCAGTTATTTCATTAACCATTAAGCGAACAATTCAACAATTAATACCATCAAATTTAAATTAAAGTTAAATAAAAATAAATGTGGATAAAATTAACGACCAATTTAAACTTTACTTCACAAACATTATGTCGTGAAAGGGTTGGTTAACAACTCATAGAAGATGTAAACAAGAAACTCCTGTCAGTTAAGAAAGTACAGATCCACAAATAACACAAAACAGGAAAGAATGAACGTCATTAAGCTCTGAGAGAAGAGCGAGAGTAGGTTGTTCAACTATCTACTCCTGTTTACTTGTGGAACATTCATGTCTTGCCAAAATAGAGGTATAAGGCAGACAAATGTACGATTTTTTCTTTAGTATCTATATTAGTAGCCTCAAAGCGTTATTTTATAGAGCTTAATCATTGTTTAAAGAAAATCTAGAACCTTGAAAAAACATGGAATCTAATCATTGCCCTAGAACCTAATCATTGTTTAAGAAAGCCTAGAACCAAAATGTTGTTTAATGAAACCTTATAACCGAATTATTCTCTATAGAAACCCTATAACTAAACCATTGCTTGATGAAACCCTATAACCTAATCATTGTCTAAAGAAACCCTGTTATTAAATCGTTGCTTGATGAAAAACTATAACCTGATCATTAACCTAGAACCTAATGACTGTTTAAAGAAACTCTTATATGTTAAAGAGCACAACAGACGACGTAATCAAAACCTCTGCACAAAACGACGATACCGGCGTTAAACCACTGCGCTTATCAAACCAGTACAAGAACCAGTTCTTTTGTTGATGTTTCACCTAGTACAAGTACAAGGTGAAACATCAACAACAGTGAGTCACCAGGCTAGAGCAAGATTCGAGCTGCGGATCAAAGGAGCGCGTTCTAAGAATCGTAACCACTGCACTACCAGAGTTGACAATGAGAAAAACAAAAGCTAAAGCTAAAGCTAATGTTAACGCCAGTTTCCTCACTCGAGAGCGATGTCAGTGACGGGCGAGCCCTGAATCTGAACCCAGCACACACCGTTCCGCGGTCGAGTATCTTACTGACATCGCCGCTGGCTCCAGCCAGTGAAGATAAAGAAAGAACCTCTATAAGAACCTTGAGAAAAGACAAGAGATACGAGACACGTGGATAGAGTCGTTTGCCAGGAGTCTTTAAATACGTTCATACGATTGTTACAATTTTGTGCGTACAATGAGCGGTAAACAATCTCAACTAGTAACTTCTGTTACACCTATCCTTCTCTCTCACAGCTACCCTCGATCATGTACAATAACAATAATAATAATAATAATAATAATAATAATATACCATGTGCCCCATGAATCCCGATGGAGTTGACTTCATTAATGGCATAGGAAGGCTAATTGCAGAGCGAACCGGCGATAAGCGAGAGACCTCTTTTCTTTGGCAAAGGCATTTCATAACTTTGCAGAGATTTAATGCAGTCTGCTTCAGCAATTCTTTTAAGCAGCTAGATGGCCTCGAGTAGCCGGGCGGCGATTTAGCACGTATTGCTCGAATCGTTTTTATCAAAATTCGGGTTCATTACACGGGGTAAAAAAAATAATAATAAAATAATAATAATAATAACCTCCGACAATTTCTATAGCAATACTATAGAAATTTCTATAGTGACAATACTAACGATGTCTATGTATTAAGAATGTATACTTATAATAGTGTTAGCGGCCATTTAACTACACAAGATTATAGCTTAGTCAATCATCTCCACTATTTAAGAAGATTCTCTCTCTCTCTCACCTACTCACTCTCTCTCTCTCTCTCTCTCTCTCTATCTCACACACACACGCACACACATACAAGCCTGACTAATTGCAGCTTCGAACGACATGAAGATTTTATGCAAAACTAGAAGCACTACGTCTAAATATTACCTATGACCATATCTCGTATTCTTCTCAATTTCTCTCAACATTTCACTTATTCTTATATTGTCCTAAGCAAGCGCGTTGCCAATACTTACAAAAGTGTTCAATCATTCTATCAATCAATAAGAATTTAACGTTCGGTAAAGTGTTCAATCATTCTATCAATCAATAAGAATTTAACGTTCGGTTCCTCGCCATAAGGCAATATCAGGGACGTCACTGAGGAAGAGCTACAAACGATACATAGATCAGTTAATGACAAATGTTGAATTCCTCCACCACATTCAACACACAACGAGACTTCTGCATCAGGTCAGGTCCGTCGCTGACGATGCTTTCAATACAATACAAACAGCTGTTTGATCGTATATAAGTGACGGTCGAGTCAAAGAAGCGAAATCTCCACTGACTCATCAGCAGTAGGAAAGCTAAAGCTTAAACCAAGGTTAACGTCAGTTTCTAGCTCGACAGCACATTAGTGACGGGAAGAGCACTAGATTAGAATGAGAAAACTCTTGCGAACATGCCACGGGCTCTCACCACTATGCCATTGACTCAGCCTACACAAGCATGAGCATAGGTAGATAGCATAGCAGGTGATAGAGCAGCACTGTACCACTGACTCGTCTACACAAGCATGAGCATAGGTAGATAGCATAGCAGGTGGTAGAGCAGCACTGTACCACTGACTCAGCCTACACAAGCATGAGCATAGGTAGATAGCATAGCAGGTGGTAGAGCAGCACTGTAAGTAGAGTGCGTAGAGGATGTGATAGCTCAGGTACTCATCGATGTCACTATTGATCTCTCCATTCAACTAATCAATCGTCCGTGCATGCTGCATGTACGCAGCATTCATATCTCGCCTGCACAGTGTGCACACAGCATGTATGCCGCATGTACGCCGCGTATCTCGTCTGCAAAGTGTGCACGCCGCATGTACGCCGCGTATCTCGTATGCAAAGTGTGCACGCCGCATGTCATGTGTTACTAGACACACTGACACACACATGTTGTGCTTCATCATGTGCTACTAGACACATTGACACGTGTTGTGCTTCATCATGTGCTACCAGACACGTTGACACACATGTTGTGCTTCATCATGTGCTACTAGACACATTGACACACATGTTGTGCTTCATCATGTGCTTTGTAAGGAAAGTTTCACATCCAAAAACCGTGCACGTGTGCTCGCTAATCAGCAAAGCTATAAGCTAAGCCAATAAAAGCGAGGAATTGTTGCCGCGGACTTGATATTTACCAGAGACATGCAGGTTAATGTGAGGTCCATTAAGTGTATGTGAGTGTGCGTGTGTTACACAAGCATAAGCCGATAATTATTATTAAGTCACATGCTGCAAATGATTGACATATCATGCGACTAGACACACACACACCCACACACACGTAAGCACACATACGCACACACTCACGTAAGCACACATACGCACACACTCACACACACACACACACGTAAGCACACATACGCACACACTCACACACACACGTAAGAACACATACGCACACACAAACACAAACGCACAGTAACGTAAGAAAGTAAGAGAAGGATACTAGCTGCAGGCCGTTCACATAGAGCATGAGAAACGTGTTACCAGCTCATTTCATCTAATGCGTGTGTGTGTATTCATAGCATCCAAGACCTCGACAAAATAAAGCATTTGTGCACCAATCAATCAAGCCATCACTCATTAAATCAATTATTCAATTACTGAATCAGTCAGTAATCTGTCGATCAGTAATCAATCAATCAGTAGGTGAATCACTCATGCTGAAAGAAAGAATATATCACTCAATCAATCACACACACACACACTCGCTTACTCAATTATTTATTCAATCAATCAATTAGTCAATCAGTCAGTCACTAATCAATCAATCAGAAGACGAATAAATCAAGCTGAAAGACTCAATCAATCAGACAGAGCTAATTTCAAGTAGGATATGCCACTCTGAACCGACTAAGCGTTGAATATGACCTGAAACACTGAAATACACAAATACAGACATACACTGAAACACACAAATACAGACATACACTGAAACACACAAATACAGACACACACTGAAACACACAAATACAGACATACACTGAAACACACAAATACAGACACACACTGAAACACACAAATACAGACATACACAGGAAACCACATACATAGACACACACAAATGCAGACACATACAGATGCCAGAGTGAAAGACAAGAACTGGTGTACAAAGAACGCGAAAGAGAGACAGAGTGAAAGAGAGAGAGAGAGACAGAGTGAAAGAGAGAGAGAGAGAGAGAGTAAGAGAGAGTAAGATAGAGAGCAAGTGAGAGTGAGAGATAGAGAAGAGGGAAGTTACAAGGAAGTTCAGGAGATGCGTCACTAGTTCCAATGACGTTCAAAGAATTTCCGAGAAGATATCCACAGAATCCGTAGAGACTGACAGGATTAACAAAATAGCAGACAGGTAACTTAGAGATTCTATCAAAATAAACGCTACACGCTCGTTTATTGAATTAATCTTATAAACAATAAACGCTACACGTTCGTTTATTGAATTAATCTTATAAACAATAAACGCTACACGCTCGTTTATTGAATCAATCTTATAAACAATAAACGCTACATGCTCGTTTATTGAATCAATCTTATAAACAATAAACGCTACATGCTCGTTTATTGAATTAATCATATGAACAATAAACGTTATACGCTCGTTTATTGAATTAATCATATGAACAATAAACGCTACATGCTCGTTTACTGAATTAATCATACGAACAATAAACGCTACATGCTCGTTTATTGAATTAATCATATGAACAATAAACATTATACGCTCGTTTATTGAATTAATCCTATAAACAATAAACGCTACATGCTCTCGCATAGTGAATCAATCTGCTAAACGATGTGTGTTACTCACAAGTATCACTCACAAGTCGTCAACATCAACATACCAGTCAATGCGTGCATGGTTTCCAATTTAGCGCCTGTTTCATCAACTCATTAAGACATAGATCACTTTTCAGAGGATATACTGAGTACATTACGTACCTATCGAAAGTCGCTATAAACTCAGAAATGAAAAACATCAAGTGTACAATTTTGCGCACCATCAATCAAATAGAATAATGCTCCCGATAAGAAGTAAAACATTAGAACAAGATTAGACTGTGCACACAGTCATGACATGTCATGACATGGGCTAGGTCAATCCAGGGAACCGATGCACTGATCAATCAGTAGAGCAATTAATAAATCACTAGGTCACATTAAGCACTCAATTGTAGCGCTTGCTTCTTCGACCTAATAAGACTTTAGTGACATTTCAAACAGGGACGATAGTATCTGCAATAGTCATGAGTATCTGTAATAGTCATAAGTATTTGTAATAGTCATGAGTATATGTAATAGTCATGAGCATTTGTAATAGTGATTCCGGAAGTACAAGGAGAATGGCACTCACCCCTTAAGAGAGAGAGCACAAGAATGACATGTCTCTTTCTCTCTACCCTTAGAAGGAAAGACAGAGAAAGAGACAGACCCTTAGAAAGAAGTATATAGAGAGAAATGGACCCACCCTTAGGAAGAGAGAAGAGAGAAAGAGACAGATACTTAGAGGGACTTACAGAGAGAGAATGAGACCCACCGTTAGGAAGAGAGAAGAGAGAAAGAGACAGATATTTAGAGGGATGTATAGAGAGGGAATGAGACAGATATTTAGAGGGATGTATAGAGAGGGAATGAGACTCAGCCTTAGGAGAGAATAGAGGGACAGATAAAGAGACAAAGGGACTCACCCTTAGGAGGGAAGTAGGACTTGCTCTCAGCTTTGTGAGGCCAGTCCACGGTCACATGACCCACTCTTCTGAACGCCGCCATTATTTCATCTAGAATATTCCAGAAAATAGTAGTCAATAACTGAAATAAATTGATAGCAGCTCTTACAAAAATGCAATAACTGCTGAATTGGAAATATATGGATAATTAAATTAGATAATTAGAAATTATTGTTATTAACTTATTATTTTATTAATATGCATATAAGAGACTTAGTAATAACATGAGTGAAAATGAGTAAATTAGTATTTTAGGAAAATTCTATAAGTACAATAGCACTTTATATAATTATATAGCAATAACAATAATGTTATCAATTCTATAAGCAATTCTTTAAGTGCATTAACTCAATAAATAAATAAATAAATAACATAAATGAAGTTTATTGGACTAAGGGCAATGGCGTATAAACTGAGGGTTGACATACAGTACACAACCAGCAAACATATTGGCCGGTGGATGAAACACATTTCAAAGTATGACAGTGAAGCATTAGAAGAAAATTAGAGTAAAGGATAATCAATGGAAGCTTGAGGCATTGTTGAAAAGCAATCATTCAAGGATATGAAGATTGGAAATAAAAAAATTATACCATGGACCTGCTATTTAATAGTACAGAGGGTCGTCGTCGTGTGGTGCTTTGGCGCCTGTTTGTGTAGAGAAGTCCCTGACATTGCCTTATGGCGAGGAACCGGACGTTAAACTCTTACTGATTGATTGATTGAGATGCTAGAAATTAATCTTACCTTCATCGATATCAGGGGGTAGGCCCCCTACGAACACTTTACGAGAGAATATTTCGTTGGAGTCGTTGTTGACGCCCACTGGTGACAGAGTCGTGGGTGAAAGCTTTAGACCAGCCGATAGAGAATGACCCAGTACAGTGTCTGCTAGGTCAGGGTACCCATAGGGGCTCGATATGCCTACAATACGATTCAATACAATACAGTACAAGACAATACAATACAGTCAGTACAATACAGTACAATACAGATAAAATATGATACAGTACAATACAATACAATACAATACTATGCACAACAACACTAAACAGAGAAATACAATACAATATTTACAATACTATGCACAACAACAATAAACACAGAAATGCAATACAACACTGTATAACAGATTGCAGAATACATTATCTTCATCATCATTTTCCCTTTAATTCACATTAACTAAGGTAGGAATAACAAAAGACCTTCTCCACTCCTCTCTGTCCCATACCATATCATCCATCAATTTACAATACAATACAGTCAAATAAAATATATTATAAAACAGTAAAAAACAATCAAATGTGTATGTATATTAAGATACACAGAAGAATGTTTTTACTTTTATCTGTGTAAAACATAGAAAAAAGACCACATAGAGTAACATTTAGAAGAGTGCATCAAGACCGGTAGGATCTCGGTGCACCGTACAACAGTCAGAGCTTAATTGTTAAATTACTGACAGAGTTCTTGTTGTTGTTGCACTTCACGCAGCATTTCTAAGACGAATGTAGAATAGAGTACAATAAAGATTTAACGTCCTATTCCTCATCCGAGGGAGATGTCAGGGACAATGGTAGCAACATAATACAAACTTGAACAGTAAATATGTAACAAGGCGCACAGGTTCAGCCAGTGAATTTACTGCATTGCAATTATCGAATTTTATCAAATTTAAAAAATTTAAATTTTTTAAAATTTAAATGTCTATACTCTTAGTTCTAAAGTTATGAATATCTCAGTTAACTGCAGCTGATTTGCACCGTTTACACCTGAAGACCTACATGAGAAACTGAACGTTAAATCTTCATAGTAGAGTAAATTTATGCACCTTTAATTTAACGCTTAAACTCTTCCAGAGTTATAAACTATTAAACCAAACTATTATATTTGTTAAATACTATAAACTATTCTTAAAAACAAGTCATTATAAATGAGACATGATAGCAGAAGCTTAGACTTTACCTCTGCTCTGAACACTTTTGCTGTCCCAATGACCAATATTTAAACTATTTACATCCAGCAAATCTAAAGTTAACAACAAAATAAAATCAATACAATTAAGTTGCTAAATATGGGTAAACCAATAATGATTCAATACTGCTTTACAGATAAATAGATAGCAAACACTTTCATTTCAGGTTTAATAATTTACCAGCAGCATCACAATGTAAACCTGCATGTATGCACTGGACTAGCAAGAGAGAGAGAGAGAAAGAGAGAGAGAGAGAGAGAGAGACAGGGTGCGAGAGAGAATCAGAGAGAGAGAATCAGAGAAAGCCAAGAGAGTGTGATTAACTTAATGGCTGATTGATCGTTTAACTTAATGGCTGATTGATAGATTACCTTAATGGCTGACTGATCGATTAACTTAATGGCTGACTGATCGATTAACTTAATGGCTGACTGATCGATTAACTTAATGGCTGACTGATCGATTAACTTAATGGCTGACTGATCGATTAACTTAATGGCTGCTGACTGATCGATTAACTTAATGGTTGATGGATAGAATGATTAAAATATTTGCTGAAATCAACACATTGTGCACTATTTATTCTGCATACTCGTCGACGGAGAGATACAATGAATTACGGATTCACCAAAAATCTGGATTTATCCCACAGGCTGATTGATTTAGCAATTGGGTGATTTACTGCTACATACTAGTATTATTACATACATATTAGAATTACGGATTCACCAAAAACATGAACTTAATCCACAGGCTGATCGATCAATTGATCGATTGATTGACTGATTGATGGCTACATACTGGTGGGGTCGCTGTGCTGCTGCAGCCCATCCTGTGAGTATCTCACGAGGTCCAGCCACTGTGAGCTCAGTCCCTGCTGTCCTGTCGACTTCTGAATTGATAAATCATGTTATTTATTAGGTTGTTAAAAAATTATGTTATTATACAATATAGTAGAAATATAGGGCATATAACGGGCATTCGGTTGGCCAGCGACTAGGGAATGATTGGAGCAGTCCTAGTTAAACTGGGATTTAAGGGAAGATGGTGACGATGATGATTATTAAAATATATTAGATAACACACGATCACATTTACCTTAAATAATTTCTTATACCAGCAAAGAATCTACATTAACTTCATCTCTCTCTCTCTCTCTCTCTCTCTCTCTCTCTCTCTTAGCAAAGAATCTACATTAACTTAATCTCTCTCTCTCTCTCTCTCTCTCTCTCTCTCTCTCTTAGGGCACTGCCTATTGTCAGGACCATGGTATATAACACCTCTACTCTTCTCGGTTTTCCGCCTTCTTCTTCATTTCCAAATCTGAGTGGGTCTTTAAATCATCTAACATATACCTTATCTCGGCCTGCCCCTGCCTCCTTTTCCTTCCATTCTACCTTCTATGACCTCTTTTAATAGACCTTCCCCCTTAGAATGTGTCCTATCCAACTCTTCTTCCTATTGCTTAATACATTTATCAACTGTCTATCTGTGCCAACGCCTCTAGTTTCCTAATATCTTCCTTCCTTAAGGTTCATGTCTCACATCCATACAATAGCGTGGTCCAAACCAAAGTTTTCACTATCTTTATCTTTGTATCTTTCTTTAGACTTTTTGTTAATAGTTCTTTTCTACTACCAAAGGCCGCTTTTGCTTGTGCAATCCTACTGCATATTTCAGTCTCACATTTCCCATCATCGGCTATAGTATGACCCAAATATTTGAAACTCCTTACCTGTTCCAATTTCGTACCATTTATTGTGAAACTAACTTCACCTTTATTATTGGACACTCTCATAACCTTGGTCTTTTTATTGATTAATTTAATTTTATTGATTTATTTAATTTTATTGATTAATTTAATTTTATTGATTTATTTAATTTTATTGATTAATTTTATTTTATTGATTAATTTTATTTTTTCAGATGATTTAAATTTTTTTTATTAATTACATGATTAACTTAATAGCATGTAATTTATTTGATTGTGCACAATACTTCTCGAGAACTTCGTACTACATATAGATTAGGTTGTTGACGGAAAAGTTAGCATTATGAATAATCAGGAGATCAAGGAATCAAACCTAGTAAGAACTTTTCTTAGTGACTTCTCGTTTTATGATACTAGTTTGGAAAAAGATTTTAAATATTAATATTAATATTATATGATTAATATTAATATTTATTATTACATACTAGAATAGGAAAAACATTATAGCTTCAATTTTAAAACTTTATAGATTTGATTTTTAATTACTAATCGTAACTAGACGAACCCAGTAGAATAAAAGTGGAATTATATTGTAACGAACTCAAATCTATCACTTTTATAACCACACCGAGAAGAAAAAAGCTTTCTTCCCCTGTATACAATCTGCCTCCATATATATATATATATATTATGAATTAATTAGCTTGTGACATTAATACTGGCATAGATTGTAAAAGCCTCATTCGCTACGCATGTTTATTAATAACCACGCTTATTAATGAGGTCCCTGACATCATCCCTGAATGAGGAAACGGATGTTAAACCTTTATTATTAGTATTATTTATTAAGACCAGCACCACTGGCTCAGATAGACAGTTTAGGCTTAGTTTCGCGTTTACCAGTCCAGTGAATATGACTACGAGTTAACCCTCTCATCGGCTCATATGAGATTTGAACCCCAGAGGATTAACTTTAAATGTCATTAATCAAATGTCATATAAAATGTAACATTTAAATTCACCTCTAGAGCAAATATGCTAACAAACTTAACTACTCGACTAAGATACCCTGAAGAAATATTGTGAGGCACAACAACATAAGTCAATTACATCAGATCTTTTATCTGGACTCCAGTAAAGCAGTATAGCAAATATAAATATAGACACAAATATGTAATAAAAATGATATCTATCAATTAATGTTAGCATTTCATATCGCTCTTACATAAGAACTTGGGGGATATAGTGTGACTATTATATGCATAACATCAGTCACTAACTCTGGTTCACACCTGAACTTGTGTTTTGTTAAGCCACTTCAAGACTTAGTCACGGATCTTCAATTTTCTTATTTACACAAATTACTGTGAATTACAGACTACAGCATATATAGTTAATCTCTCCATCTACATATATCTATGCATCTATCTATACTTCTAAGTACCTATCTATGCATCTATATATTTATGTGTGTCTGTCTGTCTGTCTGTCTGTCTGTCTGCCTGTCTGTCTGTCTGTCTATCTATCTCTCTATCTAACTATTTTGTCTATTTTATTTATCAAATCCACCGGAATCGAAATTCAAACACAAATCCGGCCTCAACCATGACTTGGGATGCTGGATGATTTGATATCTACTGCATATGTTAATATGAGGAGAAAGGCAGAGGATAAAACAATAGGGAGGAATTATATGCCACAGACCAGCCAACACGCAGTGCACTAACATAGGGAGGGAGAGAGAGAGATAGAGAAATAGAGAGAGAGAGAGAGAAATGGAACCCGACAATTTAAAGCACATCACATGTAATAATAGTAAGAGGACTACATACTGTATATGCATAAAGATAAACCTCATACAAATCTAAGATAAACCTACATATAGATCTACACCTTGAAAAACTGGCAGACCTACAATTTATTCCAGTCAACAGTGTAGACCTAAACATGAGAAACGTTAGATTTAAGTATATACGAGAAAATTCTGAATTTGATAAATGTATTATATTAGATTACTATCTATACATGTATTATGGAATGGTATGAGTATGATATCTAGATAAATTAAGCATTAATATCATTCACTAACTGAAGCAATAATATTATGACTGAATGATACAACCAGGCAAGAAACAGAATATAAAACCTCATAATTACAATTAATACATTCAGTATTTATCTATCAACTAGACAACACAGACAAAGCTAAAAGATTACCATCAGCAATGTATATGAAGGCCAAGACAATAAGTGACAGGATTACACATTCAAATATAAAATAGTATCTAGAGGATAGAGAACAGGACAATAGCAATAAATAATAACACACATTATAGTGAAATTATCAACTATGTTGATATCTATCACTTTCAGTACTACACGTTAATTCCGTTAGGCAATTTAGTCCATTTTACGTGTAGCCAGTCCAGTGAATGTCTGAAATTTTACTCTCAGATCAGCGCGGCTGGGATTTGATCCTACGAGGGTTCAATTCACCTCAGGGTCTGTCATTTAAAACTTCATGACGTTATCTACACCTCTAACCATTGCGCTATAAGCTGGAGCCAGTGGCCATGTCGGTAAGACATTTGACCACGGATCAGTACGTCCGGGATTCAAGGGCTCACCAGTCACTGACATCACTTTCGAGTGAGGAAACTAACGTTATCCCCAGCGTTTTTTTTATTGACACAAGGGAAGGAAGCAAGCGAATGGGCTATATGCCATGGACCTGATGCTACGCAGCAACATATTAAAACATAATTTACCACAACTAGTTAAATCACCCCTTGGTGTGTTCCCGACACCAATCATAAACTGCACGTGTCGTAAGAGGCGACCGAGCAAGAACTCAGGAAGGCAACTTGAACCTGAAACTTGGCTGAACACCAGAGAGTGAGTGAAATAATAGACTAATTGATTGATTAAAGTACAATTAACAGACACTGAGATTCAAATGTGATGCTATTATAGCATCCACAATATGTGTGATAGCGACTTAAATAATTGTTCGTTTCACTATAATTAATCTATTAATACATCACGACGATCGTGCATACACACAGAGTAACTTTATTATAATATCACTTTTTTCCCGAGGTATTTCGATAGTTGAATATCCAATTCATTTTTTCTGGTTCTTTTTTCTCACACGTGTTATTTAATTCACTTGTCTATGCTGTTATATGTTTATATGTTGCTATAATCTCTGCGTTTGCTATGTTTCCCTATTGTGCTATGTCTTGAAAAAAATAAATTAATAAGTTAATAATAATAAAAAACATTAATAATAAAAAATTTAAAATAAAAAATGAGCACAGACCTGGTAGAGTAATAAGCTCTTGAGTTAAGTTATAGAGTTGAGCTCTCGTATATTCTCTGCGTTTGCTATGTTTCTATGTTGTGTTGCTACATGTCAAGAAATTTAAAAAAAAAAAAAAAAGAAGAGCACAGACCTGGTAGAGAGATAAGCTCTTGAGCAGGTCCACAGTGCTCTGATTCGACGTGTTGCTCTTGCCGAGCTGATCAACCAGTGATTTGCCGTTACTGTACCTAGCGTTACCCCCGACCCCTCCAGGGGTCACGACCCCGGGGAACCTGGCATAAGCCTCATTCAACTGGTTATTAGTCGAGCCGCTTTGAGCGGAGAGGGACCTATTGTGCTGACTACCGGTTCTTTGTATCGACTGCTGCTGTTGCGGAAAACCAAAGCTATTCATACTACCCCAGCCATTTAAACCGTTACTTCCAGTTGCACCGTTGTATGATCCCATGAAGTTTGACGAAGCATTGGTCGGTGGCGGCCTCTGCTGCAGATTTTGTAATCCAGCGCTATCCAGCTGTAACCCTGCTAGAGCTCTAAGCTGTTGCTGCTGCAGCAGCTGCAGCTGTAGCTGCTGCTGGTGCTGCTGCTGAGATCTGCTCAACGCTTGAACCTGAGCAGCTAGATTAGCCGCTAAATTGGGATCAGAAAGACTTGATAAATTACTCCCATACATAGAATTCATATCACCAGAGGGCCATTGGCTGCCAGTCAGCTGAGGGGCCTCCTGCTGTAGAAAACTAAACTGATTTAAAGAAGTCATCAGAGACTCTACATCAGGCTCTGTAAGCTCGGCAGAAAATTTCTGCTCACTGGCTTCAACAGCGGGAGTTCGTCTCACTGAAGGGAAGCCACTGGAAGAAGTCTCAGAAAGTCTGGGGGACCCTGACCCCTCTGAGCTCCCTAAAGAAGACTGGAGGGAGGGGACAAGGGAGGAGACACTCCCGGAGCTTGAGGCCCCCCCATTTACTAGAGACCAACTCTGGCTCTCAGTGGGCAAAATTGTAGCAACCTCTTGCATGGTGTGTAGCCCTATTGCTGTCCTGTCAATGTTGTATACGTCGTTACTTTAGCGTCCTATATCTCACAGATCGGCAGATTTGACTATGAATTTCAAAAGTATTAAGCAGGTTGACACGAAAATCCAGAAAGAAAAACAACTGATTGTTTCACAATTGTTCTACTTAGAAACTTTTCTTAGTTCAGGATATTTATAAGATATTTCTGCACAATTTGCAGAGTTTAACAGAGATCTGAAATAAGATTTAATTGTAAGTTATAAAACGATACATAATATGATATTAACTATTACTAATGCTTCAGTTGCTACAGTCAACCATGTATTCACGTGAAGAATTTACGGACATACACCAACCAGAACTCACATTCCAGAACTCTCATTTGGAATATAAGTTTTTGGTTAACCAGACAAAACAACCAGAGCTGAGAAATACATGAAATCGTAGTGAGATTATGGACAGGACACCAAACAGTATTTTCAAGTATTTTAAAACTGTATCGCTTTAACAGTCTAAAGCAACACAGCGTTAACTCGTTAAGTAGCCTACAATTAGACTGTACATTTTTTGCTTAAAGTCTTCATCCATGACGACATCAAGCAAAAATTTTAATCAGTTAGAAATTGTGTTTCAGACCTTTCAGTCAAATCATTGGAATAGTCTCTGAATCCTAGTTTGGGCAACCATTTCATGATTATTACTGTTTACTGGCTTCACTTATAAACTTAAGATGTTAAATGTTACGACAATTATCACACTGATAAATTATGAACAAATTTGTCTTAAAATTTCAACCATTTCTGTCAATTAGTCCATCGTTTTCAACGTGCAATCGTAGAAAAGTAAGGATATCTAATCTCAAAATTTCAAGAAATCAGAGGATGTTCTAGTTTGCGACATGTGCCGCCTACTAAACGAGTCTTATGACTAGTTTAACCATGCGGTAGAAATTCTGTTTGTATTATTGCAAAAATGAGAAATTAACCCCTTTATCTTTATTACAATTAATTAATTAAAATAATTTCTTTGAAAGAATAATCCATCTTTTTCTAAGTTTGCAAGGTTCCAATGTTTCATTTTCGGACCATGTGTCAATGCCGCCTCCAACCACGAATTATAATACACGAGTTTTTATTAAACAGCTGTTTGCTAAGAATATTCATTACGAAAAATATTCTAATCATCTTCATTATGAATTAACGATCGTAGTATTACTCATTATTAATTTAACAATTTATTTTACAAAATGACTTTAGAATAAAATAAAGAACAAAATAACGTTCTGTCCTTGAAATCTACCATATGCTGCACCATGGTACAACGTTGCAATATTGCAAAATTGCTGCTTCAAAAGTCGCTTCCCAGAAAACGATTAAATAAAATAAAATAAGTGCATGATACAGATCGATCTTAGGAGCAAATCAGTTAAATATTAATTATTGCGTTAATTAATAAATAATTAATTAGTTGTATAAACATGAGCGTGTTGATGTACGTGTTGCTAATGTAGCAATGACACGGCCCCGCCTACCACTAGAAATATCTACACTTCTTCTTCTTTCTGAAGAACAACATGATTCAGTAATCAAAATTTACAACAACAACAGCAATTAATATAGAGAGCTTCCCAAATATCTTTGCCTAGGCCAGTGTAGCTAGTGAAATTGTAAATGTTCTATGATTTTCCTCTTCCAGCAATACAAAGTCTACAGAAGCATTTTCGTATCTCAAAGTATATGCGAGCCTAGATGAACTATATATATATATATATATATATATATATATATATATATATATATATATATATATACGTATATTGCTAGTTTGCCAAATATGAATCCCATGCCATATCGTAGGCCTATGTAAATTTTTTAAGCAGTGGAACGCACTATCGGTAGATTTTGCAGTCAATAAATCAACTTCATGGTTGTTGTTCCCAGCAAAGAGACAAGGCCAATAGTTTTAACAGGACAAAAGTTAATTTTTGTCCTGTTAAAGTATGTCTCTACAGAAAATGCATCAACAATTCATATGGGAAATTAATTAATTTCTTACGTGAATTGTTTATGCAGTTTCTTAAATATTATTTTAGGTAATTTCCAACCCTTTATAAGATTTAAATAGTTAATTTAGATAAATAAATTGCAAATAGAAACGAAGCTAGAACTGTGTTATTATTGGAAAGGGATTTTTGACGACCGGAATGATTTAGTTTAGAAGACATTTCTGACCTTAAATTTCAGAATTAGCTTATCACAAATATACAGTAGGTTAAAAGGTTATCCACTATCTTCAGCCTTGTACGTGGAGAGTTTGGGAGATAAACTTGTTCCGTTGAGTGTTACAGTTTTACTTCATTGTTAGGAGGAATTCTTTCGTTTATGAAGTCAGTCATAGATCTATTAACTTTAAATGCAATTTAGTTTAGCTCTGATCCATTATTTTGAATTGAATAAATCTGGACTAAGATAAAAAAAGAGTCAATAATAGTTGGCCTACCAAGTGTAAGTAAAGTATATTTTTAAACTAATATCTAATATTAGAATGTCTCAATAGCGTAGTGGTAACGTCATGAAGTTTTTAAATGACAGATCCTGAATTGAACTCTCGTGGTTCCGAATCCCAGTTACGCTGATCTGAGAATAAAATCTCGGACATTCACAGGACTGGATACGGTTTAAACATGTGGTATTAAAAGTGATATCAACATATTTGATCATTTCACTTTAATGCTTGTTTACTTTATAGGCTCTCTATAGTCTTTTGTAATATAACTATCGACGTTAATGCTGTTATGCACATGTAATTAGCCCTAGCCATACTCTAACATAATAGTCAAAGATATCAATTCAATGCCCAAATAGCTCAGCTGTAGAGTCTCAGGTAACATAATGAAATTTTAATTGATTGATCCCGGGATAGATTAAACCCAGCTCGTGGATTCTATTCCACAAGGAGCAGGTGACTGACTGACAAATCCAGAATATTCGAAGATTCCATAAATGGACTATTTAGATTAAACTCTAAGGGTTTAAATATGTCATTAAAAGTCAGTCTATCGATGTTGTCAAGCTGAATATTTTTCTACCATCTTTGTTTAAAATTTATTTCACTTCTTCAGATATTCAGTTTTAAAATCGTCTTAGTGCTGATTTTTATTTACTCTCTCACAGTAGTGAGACAATGGGAGGCACTCAGGTAGAATATTTTCTGTCTTTGTTCAAAGCTTCTACCACTGTACAAGTAAATTATCTCATTTAGCCGCTATAGTATTTAAAAATATAATAGTAAAAATCAGTGCATCTTAGGCAGTGCACTAAGAGAGAAGGAGAGAGAGAGAGTATTTGAAAATAGCTCGCTCTAGGCAACAATCCTATAGACATCCCTTCTGGTTATAGAACTGGCGACCAGTGGATTGAGAAGTGGGCACGGTGTGACTGATCCACCTCTATGAGACTCTCACTGAGGGACGTTGTTAGGCAGGAGACTTTTTCTCCTGGGAGGTGGGGTGGAGGGGGGAGAGGGGACCTCCACTATCTCTTCATCCTCCACCTCCTTCTGCATAAATCAATCAAATCAATCAGTCAATAACTAAATCAATACATCGTCCAATAATCCCTCCATCTCCTTCTGTATCAATAAATCAAAACATCAATCAACAACTAAGTCAATATATCGCCTAATGATCCTAATCAATCAGTAACATCATTTTTTCAGTTTAATTGTGCATTTGCGAGTAAGTTTTAATGTTTGTAGAATCTTCAACATATTGTACTACGTATGCTGTGTTTATAGTAGACATTGTGCAGCAAACAACTGAGATATGACGCCATGTTAGGCATCTCTATAAGAAATGTCTGTGATTTATCAATTAAATATTACACCTAATTAGTCATTTAAGTAGCCTAATGGAAAACATGAAAATTGTTATAATGATGAAACAGTTGTAAATGCAAACACGCATTATAGTCAAATGATCAACTGTGCTGATATCTATCACTTTTAATACCACATGTTTAAACCGTTAGGAAATTTAGACCATTTTCTATATAACCAGTCCAGCGAAACCCGAGATTTTACTCTCAGATCAGCGTAATTGTATAAGTTTGTGTAAAACTAGGTTTAAAGCTAAGCTAAATTGAAGTTGTTGTTTAAGTTTTTATAAAGCAAGCTTGAAAGCTAAGTCTAAAGTCTTATACCGTATCACACAGGACACTGTCAGAGACGGGTTTTGAACAAGTATCCTTCTACTAGCCACGACAGTGTGCTGTCATCTCTGTCATAATCTGTCAACAAGTAATCTGTCTCCCTAGAAGAGGTGAGAAATGCAAGAAAATAAATCAAACCACTTTCTGAGCCCCCTGAAAGCCCACGAAATTATCCTGGGGGTCCCTGGAAGCCAGAATCTATATAACAATAGAGAACTTCATTAAATATATAATTTCAGGTTCTTTAATGGTATAAATTAAAATTTAAACGAATAGAAAAGTCTCAAATAGGGGATTAACTGATGGATGATGTGATGTAAGACAAAGCGGATTTGAGACAGTCTATTTGTACCCCGACCCAAGTTAAACTGGGATTCAAGGGAAGATGATGATGATGATATAAATGCAATTCAATAGAAACTTGTGATATTTCATTAAATACAACAATGAAAACTTTACTTACATAAAATTAAAGGAAATTATTGTATTTCTTTGATTGTATTTCTTATTGTATTTCATCGAAACTCTCGACTCTCTATCTCTCTCTCTCTCTCTCTCTCTCTCTTTCGCTCTCTCTCTCTCTCTCTCTCTCTCTCTCTAATGTTCAGCCAAACATCTGGTCCCGGGCATATATTCCTTCTCAAAGTTTGCTATGCACTCAGTTAGAGAGCTGTTGATCAAATTTTGATTCCATCAAAATTCTGGCTGGAGCCAGTGGCGATGTCTGTAAGATATTCGATCGCGGAGCAGTATGTGGGGGTTCAAATCCTGGGCTCGCCCTTCACTGACATCTATTTCGAGTGAGGAAACTAATGTTAACATTAGCTTTTTTATCACAAATGATAAGAATTAACAAAATCTTAACGCAATCCGAAGCTTGGAAAAAATGACTTCTGAGCTTCTTTCCGATTGTCGTTCTCAGTTCATCTTTAGATGCCCTTTACGACCCGTGCAGAGTATGGTCGGTCTTTTCTAGTGTGATTTGTATTCAAGACTATTACATATATGGCGGTGTAACTACTAGAAATGACACTAATAGTGTCCGTAAGAAGGGTAGATGTAAAGGATAAGACACTTAGATGGGAATTTCAAATATTTATTTTGTTTTGCAAAAAAAGGTAGCCAGACTTTAACGTAGCCAGTAACTAAAGAAATATACCCTGCGGTAGTTTTCAATTGTCTACCTCTAGCAGATACTATTAGATCGTTTTTTATTACACGCGCAGTATTTGTTGATCTATTCTACACCTGGATACAATATTGGTGAAGTAATACTACTTTAGTAAATTCCCATAGCTCGTTTCATTTTCATTCTTAACTAGCTTTATCAAGGCTATAACATGAATTAACAATTGCTAGTCTAGCCACATGGAACTTTTAACTCTACTCAATTGAAAATTAATTACCATGAACTCTGTAAGTGTATATACAATTCAGTTAACTTCATAATGAAGAGATTTTTCTTTACTTAGGCTATGTATAACCCAGCAGGAGGCTGGGAAGATTCTCCGCAAGGCTTTGACTCAGTAAGTCAACTGAATGCAGTCTTTACAAACTTGTCTGTTAACTATTATTTATAACAAACAGTTCAATGATATGGCAAAACTTAGCTTTTTATCTCATAATTAAAACATTCAACCTCAATGACTCTGGGATGCTTAGAAGTTCATTTATCCTTTGCAATGAATATAGTGATAGAAGTATTGTTAAATACTACAAATATTATCATTACCGCATAGTTAAAAATTGCTGATAAAAATTTAACAGCATCAATTCAGACTCTCTCTCTCTCTCTCTCTCTCTCTCTCTCTCTCTCTCTGTCTCTCCCTCTCTCTCTCTCTCTCTCTCTCTCTCTCTCTCTCTCTCTCTCTATCTAGTGTTCTGCAAGTGGCAAGTCTAAGTTACATATTTCTACTTAGGTTCCGCTTTCACGCTTCATAAAGCTGGTAAAAAGCTAATGTTAACGTCAGTTTCCTCACTCGAAAGCGATGTCAGTGACGGGAGAGCCCAGGGTTTGAACCCAGCATCATCTGATCCGCGTTCGAGTATTTTAATTACCGACTTCGCCACTGGTTCCAGCCATTTGCGAAGTGGCGAAGGTGGAATTTGACTATAGTTGCTGCTCAAAGTATATAAACCGGCCACGACACTGATGCAATAAAAGTCGGAGGTTAATATTATTACAATTTAATGTAGCGATCAGGTAGAAAATCCTGAATTACTTATGACAGAGATTGTAGATACATGCACATCTATGAAAAGGTTAAATATACAAATATGATAAAAGTAGAAGGTAACCTTTCCAGTTTTGACGAATTCTATTTTCTTTGTCTCAGGTTGTCTCGGTGGCTTAAACATTAGCAGGTCCGGCATTACCATCAACTCTAAACAAGAGAAATCCTGAAATAGCAAACAGTTTATAGCAGCAGTACCTTTCTAATTAACGGGCATAACTTACGAGGTGAAAGATTGAGATTTATGAACATCAAAGAAAGATTTACTATACAAAATGACGTTGCCAAAAATATCTAAAAACTTCTTATCAACTTTATACTTCAATATACGCCCCAAATACAAATAAGAGTGACCTAATCTCGTATCACTGTAGATAATAACTTAATTTTTAGCTTAACTGTGGCATCTGGCTTGGGACGCTCTAAACACGGTAAACAGGTATCGTAATGCTGAGCTTTATGTACAAATCTCTATTTACGCAACACTTTACAATACTACTTCTTTAGTCTTTAGCTATTTATCTATTATTTATTGAATGTCTCAATAGCGCAATGCTTAAGGGTGTAGATAACGTCATGAAGTTTTAAATGACAGACCCTGAGGTGAATCGAACTCTCGTGGGTTCGAGTCCCAGCCGCGCTGATCTGAGAGTAAAATCTCGGACATTCACTGGACTGGCAACACGGAAAATGGACTAAATTGCCTAATGGATATAACATGTGGTACTAAAAGTGATATATATCAAAATAGCTGATCATTTCACTATAATGTGTTATAATTATTATTATTATTGTTCTATAGGTTATTGCATTGCGTTTTAATGCAACACAAAGCATGCAGTAGTGCAATGCCTGGCATAACAGCGCTCAGGAATGCACAATATCGTGCATTGCATTGTATTGTTTTGCATTGTATTGTATTGTGTTGTAAAGTACTGTACTGTACTGTAATGTACTGTGCTGTACTGTACTGTATTGTATTGCATTATATTGTATTGTATTGTACCGCACTGTACTGTTCTGTACAGCACTGCATTTGAGTATACTGTTTTATAATGTAATGTATTTTACTGCATTGTATATTACTAAATTTTATTGTATTTTATTGTACTTTATGTATTTTATTGTACTTTATGGTACTTACAGAAGAGGACTCAAGATGTTGAATTGTTACATCAATATTGTTGTGTGACTTGATCTGTTTTAGCTTCTGAGCTTGCAATAAGCACTCGACAGCCCTCCTAATGTTTGCATTCATACCATAGGATATAGCTTGGTTGTATATTACCTGAATAATCAACAAATATTTGACACATGTAATTCTTACATAAAAATAACGCTTATTTATCCATGACAGTAATTTACTTATTTATTTATTCCATTTATTGCATCATACATGTAATAATGATACGTGTCAACTCTTGAGTGCAAAAATATCAAGTGTATGCGTGAACGAAAAAACAAAGGCCAACAATGGCACTTACATGTTCCGAATAAACTACACAAAATACAATAACATTTACAAAGCATTAATATACCGTTTTATCTCGATATAATAAACCAACAGAATTAATTCATATCGTCGGGTTCTTCTTCTTTCTCCATACGAGTTTTATTGGTCGACTTGAATCTCTTCGTCGTTGTTGTACAGCTTGAAAATGAGGGTATTTCATTTGCCGTCATGGCAATGACGTCACGACACGTCATTTCAAGTGATCAATTTTTCACTTGAAATAAATATTCGAAG
This sequence comes from Enchytraeus crypticus, assembly GCA_905160935.1. Classification (NCBI taxonomy): domain Eukaryota; kingdom Metazoa; phylum Annelida; class Clitellata; order Enchytraeida; family Enchytraeidae; genus Enchytraeus; species Enchytraeus crypticus. The sequence continues at coordinate 102,937 of CAJHZI010000844.1, forward strand.
GTAGAAATTTTTATTCTAAAATCTTATGCAAGAAATGGACGTAAAAGAAACATGAGTTGAATTGACAGATAATTATGCAATGAATGAATGTCTCAATAGCACAATGGTTAGAGGTGTAGATAACGTCATGAAGTTTAAAATGACAGACTCTGAAGTGAATTGAACCCTCGTGGGTTCGAATCCCAGACGCGCTGAGCTGAGAGTAAAATCTCGGATATTCATTGGACTGGCTGTACGGAAAATGGACAAAATTGCCTAACAGATTTAACATGTGGTATTAAAAGTGATAGATATCAACGTAGTTGATCATTTCACTATAATGCGTGTTTTTATTATGCAATTTTAAGACACTAGAAAGAAGGACTGTTTGTTAGATTCTGTAAACTATAGTTTGGTAGTTGAATTAAATGACTAAGGCGAGCTTAATTAACTTATTGATTGACTGATTAATTGAATACATATTTAATTGATTAACTAAAAGGCTGACTGATCGACATATCGATGGATTTATTTATTTTTTATTGATAGACCGTAACACACCTCACATTTATAGAGTCGACAGCTTAAGCCCATCGGCTCGTAGTCGATCCTAGAGCTGCGGAATCGACCCTCGCAGATCTCAAAATAACTCACAGCATCAGCGTATCTGAATGACAACAACAACAACAATGACAACAACAAAAATGAAGAACAAGTGTATGAAATTGATTGTTAACTGATGGAATATGAGCGTTGAGAAATTTTACAACACTTACAGTAGATAGATTCAGTAGGCGATTAACTGAGTGGGTGAGTGAATGAGTGAGTGAATGAATGAGTGAGTGAAGGAATGAGTGAGTGAAGTGATGAGTGAAGAGATGAGTGAGTGAGTGAATGAATGAACGAGTGAGTAACGAAGAGATGAGTGAGGAGTGAATGAATGAGTGAGTGAAAGAATGAATGAATGAGTGAATGAGTGAGTGAATGAATAAGTGAGCGAGTGAATGAGTGAGTGAAAGAGTGATTCAGACAGTGAGTGAGAGGGTAGGTGGGTGAGTGTAGTGATTGATTAAATGTACTACTCAATAGTTACCTCTTTTGTTCAAAGTAGATGCAACCTATTCTAAAATATCCCAGATTGAAATGCTCATTTTGCTTGATGGATCTCAGGTAGAACTGTAATAAATAGTATACACGTTTATAGAGGTTTATAGAAGTTGATATCTCTCTTAGTGCACTGCCTACTGGCAGGTCCATGGTACATAACGCCTCCACTCTTCTCTGTCTTCCGCCTTCCTCTTCATTTCCACATATGAGTGGGTCTTTAAATCATCTAACATACCTAATCTCGGCCTGCCCCTGCCTCTTTTTCCTTCCATTCTACCTTCTATGACCTCTTTTAATAGGCCTTCCCCCTTAGAATGTGTTCTATCCATCTCTTCTTCCTATTTCTTAATACATTTATCAACTGTCTATCTGTGCCAACTCTCTCTCTAGGACTTCCTCATTTGTAACCTTTTGAGTCCAGCTAATCCTCTCCATTCTTCTCAAAATCCACATTTCCAATGCCTCCAGTTTCCTAATATCTTCCTTTCTTAAGGTCCATGTTTCACATCCATATAATAGCGTGGTCCAAACCAAAGTTTTCACTATCTTTATCTTTGTGTCTTTCTTTAGACTTTTTGTTAATAGTTATTTTCTACTACCAAAGGCCGCTTTTGCTTGTGCAATCCTACTGCATATTTCCGTCTCACATTTCCCATCATCGGTTATAGTATGACCAAAATATTTGAAACTCCTTACCTGTTCCAATTTCGTACCATTAATTGTGATATTAACTTCACCTTTATTATTGGACACTCTCATAACCTTGGCCTTTTTATTGATTAATTTAATTTTATTGATTTATTTAATTTTATTGAGTAATTAAATTAAATTAATTAGATTATAAAAACAACATTGTTATATCTTTTTTATATTGTTATTTTATTTGTTTTCGTAGTAGGATACTTTCTGAAGACAATAGCAGTAGAATAAAAACATAAAAAACATAGACTTATGAGAAAATCTTCTACCTCTAGACAAGATTGATTAAAAAATAATCTACTTCTAGACAAGACCGATAAGAAAATCTTATACCTCTAGACAAGATTGATAAGAAAATCTTCTATTTCTAGAGAAGACCGAAAGAAAATCTTCTACCTCTAGACAAAATTGATGCGAAAATATTCTACCACTAAACAAGACTGATAAGAAAATTTTCTACCTCTAGACAAGACTGATAAGAAAATCTTCTACATTTAGACAAGACTGATAAGTAAATCTTCTACATCTTAACAGACTGACAAAAGATCTCCTATCCCTAGATAAGATTGATAAGAAAATATTCTACCTCTAGTCAAAACTGATAAGAAAATCTTCTACCTCTAGCGCATCGTCGAGTCGCCTCATAGATTGATAGGCCACTCCCACATTGTACAGTATCACAGAAGATGGCTGCTGAATCTCAAGCAGTTTTTGAACAGCTAGGTCAGGGTTCCTGCTGGAATAAGCGTCCTTTGCCTCCTTCCAAAGGGTCAAGGCTTGCGCAGATAACATTTTATTTGTCAGATTTTGTACTACTATCCAGTTTGAAGAATGTTAAAAGTTATTAGAGTCCAGTATTTGCAGGCCGTAAATTGCTTTTTTATTTTAAAGTCGAGTATTTACAAGCAGTAAATAGTTAGGCCCTATAGGGCCTATTGGCTGCAGTAGTTATTAGTAAAATCTGCCACACAATCAGTCACTAATAAATTCTCCGCTCTTGTAGTTCAGAAATTCTTTAAAAGTTTAAACGCAAACCGCGCGCATCTCGTTAGCTCGAGCCAGTGGCGATATTGGTAAGATATCGGACCGCGGATCATTACGTGCGGGGTTAAAATCCTGGGCTCGCCGTTACTGATATCTCTTCGAGAGATAAAACTGACGTTCACTAATCTCTTAAAAAGAAATCACGTATGTCATTATTTCTAATGTTTCTATCGACATCGCCATTGGCTGATGTCAGTGGTGACTGGAAAACTGACGCTAATATTAGCTTTATCAGCTTTTTACGACGAGACTGTCTTGTTGAGCTGATCGATGGAGTCCTCGTTATGGAGCAGCATTGAGTCCGTTAAAAGTCCACCTGGATAGATGAAAGAACTTATATTAACTTAAGAACAAAAGGCAACGATTACTAATAACCATAGAGAGGAATGGAGGAAATAACGAAAACTACAAAAACAGCAGCTAAGAAATGAAACTGTGTAGCACATGCGGTATGTCATGTGTGTAACCATACGAACAAAAAGCATGACACAAATAGTTTATTTTCTGAAAAATATTTCGCCTTTCGTCCGCCAATAGGCGTCAAATTAGAATCTTTCCATTTCAACTGTTTTCTACCGCCTTGGATCTCGGAAATTGGAGTATCCTTTTGAAAATGAGATCTAACTCAACCATTGAGCCATTCCGTTGAATGGTTGTAGGTCTATGTACCGCATGCTTTTCGTAAGATGCGTCTAACGTAGAAATTACACAAAATCTATGATGAGTTGCAGCCAACATTCTTGCGAATCTTCGCTGTCTCTATAGATGACACCTAGATGTCACTACGATCTGATAGTAAACAATTACAGCTTACAGCTTACATAATTACAGCTTCCAACTTACATAATTACAGTTTCTGATACAGCCGTACTGTGTAGCACATGCGGTATGTCATTTGTGTAACTAGACCAACAAAAAAACATAACAAAAAAATTTTATTTTCTGAAAAACATTTCGCTTTTCGTCCACCAATACGATTGTCGCGACTAGTGTAGGGCAATTACTCAGTCTGTGGTAATTAAGTTGTAATCTGTAAGAAAATTACTAGCTAGTGTTTCTATGTGCATGCCAGTGAAGCAGCCTGGTGTAGATCTATAGGCTCGCCTATTCAACAGGAAAATAATCACTGCCTATACTTCCTCATCTGTCATCAGAAATAGTAAAAACACTTTTAACTATATTAACACGAAGCCTTCATTACTGATCATTAGTGGAGCCGCAGTATGCCATATATGCATATGTTGATTCTGCACTTATGCGTGTATAATAGCAGATATATAATATTATATATATATATATATATATATATATATATATATATATATATATATATATATATATATATAGGCCTACATGTAAATGCATATATAGCGGAGAGTCATACAACTGTTTTAACTCTCTAACACTCAGCTCATATGCAACTGCAGTATAAGAACCCCATTATAACGGCCCTACAGCTCAGTTGACACCGCAGCACTTGTTAGCCATCACTCTACTGTGTTTACTAGCTGTGACTGACTCTTTTTCTAGCTCACTAAGCTCAACGCTATGTTTGCTATATCCAACCTAAAGAGTGCGCTTTAAAAGCTGATGTGATTTCATGTGAATGTTAAATTCTAAGGATTATTTCGTGAGCGTCAGGAATAACCACTGAGTGGTTTAAACTGACAGAAGAGTAAAGATAAAAGCTAAAAAAGCTAATGTTAACGTCAGTTTCCTCACTCGAAAGCGATGTCAGTGACAGGCGAGCCCACGATTTCAACCCCGCACATACTGATCCGCGATCGAGTATCCTACCGACATCGTCACTGGCTCCAGCCTGCGTCACTTTCTTTTACTGTACAGATGTTGCGTAACATCAATGAAGCGAGCTGTCATGTCTCCACGGATTGTTTGGGTTCAAAACAACCCCGCTTCTGAAAAACCGACCACGCAATTCATATAAATCCTGATGTTGTTGTTGTTGATAGTGTCACAAAACCTGATACTTTTATATATGTTGGAAGGGGGCGGTATGATAGTCTGTCATTTCTCACCAAGTTAAAATGTTAAAATGTTGTTGCCTATCATAACCCGTTGCAACAAAAATTTGATGCTGATGCACTGGTAGCTTATCTGGAATTGGATCGAAAATGCTGCACTGGTATAGAACCTTACTACCGGTCGGCCATATCGGTATTGACACATTAATACCGCTATCGGTATTGATACCGATGCCGATATCGGTATTGATACCGATGCCGATAGCAGCAGCCTTAATAGTTGCATTATTTAGTCACATTAAAAACCCTACTTGCTATAGGATGGTCTCGGCATTGTCAACAAACTAAAAATTTGCTGGTCAAACGTCTCGGCCAATATTTCTGAAACCCGTTAATTATTGCGGTTATATTAGAAATTTTGCTTAGCTCCCCCCTCTCCCAGTTTTAACTTTCCCTGGCAAAACCAGGATGTCCCCTGAACCTTCGATCCCTAATTAACGAACCCCCCTTTGGAAAAAGTTAGCAAATACATCACTGGGCCAAACGTAGGTTAATAATTATCATATGGATACTACTTAACGATTCGGTGTTGTAAATCTATATAAAAAGGTTTGACAACGCGGTGAGACAACTTTAACAACACAACGGGCCCAGAGTGAGTGTTGTCTATCTAGAGAAACCCGCTTCCACCATAACTAGGGTGTGTCATGATGACATCAAGTGATCATTAACAATCTGTCAATCATGAAACTGTAGTACTTACTCTTCTTCTTCTTCTTCTTTTTCTTCAGTACGCTGTCAAGTGGTAGGTTCAAGGTACATATTCATACTCAAATATTCATACTCTGCTATCTCGCTCCATAAGTGCACTCCTTAGATCAAAAAGTTAATCCTTTCACAAGGTCTATGCCTTCTGAGGTGGTTTCCCGTTGCCTTCCTCAGTTAGATGGATTAATACTTTATACAAATGTTATAATTTTGTTATTAGATCTGACATCTCTTGCATCGTTAACATTTACTAGTCAACATTCAAAGAAGGAAGACAATGGAAAACCACCTCAACTGACAAGTGACAAGAGCCATATTTTTTCCAAGCTATAAGCTGAAGTAGGAGTATTTTATCTTGAACCTACTTTTTGGCAGAATTATTTTTTGACAGAATTGTTTAGTGCCTGGAATTAAATTTCAGGCAGTATACAATTGTCTGGTTTATATACTGTACATGTTTTTTTACAATTATAGGCTTATATATATATATATATATATATATATATATATAATATATATATATATATATCTAACCGCTGGCAATAAATCCTACATTAAAGGAAAAATACCGAAGGAAGGGATTATATTTATGGGTTATATTGGACAAACTAGAACGAAATAGATATATAGATATATATAATATATAATATACTATATATATATATATATATATAATATATATATATATATATATATATATATATATATATATATATATATATAATATTCGTTCTAGTTTTGTCCGTTAATAATAATAACCTCATAAAATATAATCCCTTCCTTCGGTAATTCTCCTTTAATGTAGGATTTATTGCCAGCGGTTAGTAAGTCAATGGTTTACTTCCTTAGTGTTGCAAACCTTTATTAGTAAACTGGTCATGCACTATTGTTCCTCAGTAGGCTTAACAATTAAGCTGAGAGCAGTAATAAGGGAGAGCCGTATTTACATCCTGCTCTAGAAATAGGCTGAAGAGTTACGTTAGGTCTTCTATATGATCAGCTAAGTTACTGCATGACGTGAATTAATTGATGTAAGCTTTTCCTTCTCGTTTCTCTACTCTTCGTTTCTCTTCACTTCGTTTTTTTTTTTTTTTTCTTCTCTTCATCTCTCTTCTCTTAGTTTCTCGTCGCTTCTCTTCACTTCATTTGTCTTCTCTTAGTTTGTCTTCTCTTTCGTTTCTCTTCTCGTCTCATTCATGAACACTTCAAATCGATCTCCTAGTTCTCCTTGGTAAGTAAAATTTCAATTTTGTCGGAGTGCCTAATTGGGTCGGGCCCAAGTTAACTCACCGACAAAATGTTAAAATGTTTAACAAAATGTTAACAATTCTAACACATTTGTTAGACATTTTAACCAAATAAATTTTTTAATGGTGTTTAAGGTCATTCATGTACGTAAATGTGTATATAATGGAGTAAAAATGGGTGTAAGTAAAGAAGTGAACTTTGTCCCATATGATGCGTATGTAAAAAAAATGTGCTCCATCTAAAATGTTTTCGCGACACCCTCCATTAAAATTCCTGGATCCGGCACTGTAAGTAAGTTACACTAAAGGGTATATAAATTAAGAATCTTTGCTTCCGTGCATTTGACAAGGAAACAATTATTTTAAAATGTTGTTGTAGCTGTCTCTTTGACTTTTCTCTTTGACTTTTCCTATCCACCAAACGTCCACGAACTCAGACCAACACGTAAACCTTCATTCCGCTAGTACCCTTCCTTGGACTGACTACCCGGATTTTGGGTCGCACCGTTTATGGACCCCTCATTCTGCTCATCGGTTTTGATTTGGTTCCACAGTGCTCAATGTTGTCATGGACAATAGTAGCACTCTTCTTCTTCTTATCGTGAACTTATACAGCATTAATCCAGCGTGTGACACAATTTCTCGTCTGATCATTAAACTCTCTGAGATCCTCCCGCGTGACTCCATCACCGGTCAAGTTGCAGTTCATCAAATGGTCAATGTCCTCCTCCTCCAGGCCGCATTCACATACTGTAGAACCATTATAATAACCCCATCGGCTCATTGCAACCTTTTTCCGACCGACACCTGTCCTAAATCTATTTAAGCATAACCACGTTCGTCGATCCACTCTAATACACTTTAGTAGCACTCTAATCGTATTGTTGTTGTTGTCTTCAATTTTTGTTTTACCGCACAACATACGATTTATACAACAACGATTTTCTCATATCAACATTGGGTAGAGTCCTATTTAACTATTGGTTTGTATTTTTAGACCTGATGGAGTAGGCTGATCACGAGCCAATCAATGTGCTTTTACATGAAGGGCGTTGTTTACAATTATAAATAGAAATTAGTCATTTAAATCACGATTAATTTTTCGATATTAGTTTGTCTTAACTATTTTCTTAAATTCGCATAAAAATGGTAGGTTGTTGAAGTGTTTAAATATTTACGTTTTGATTATGGGAAAAATTATTTCATATTATTGACACGGCGCTTATAACATGAAAAGAAAAAATAAGAAAACTTTTAATTTAACCAAAAGTCATCAGAAAACTTAGCAACCGCACCCTTTATTTCTTAAAATATTTGTATTTGCTATAAAGCTCCATGAAAATTATCTATGATAAGTGGCTTACCTGATGGCGTTAGTGATGATGTCGATGTGGAATCTATTGTAGTTGTTTGCTGATTTCGTGTTCGTAAGTGAATGCAAACTTTGAAGTTATAACATCATAACATATCCGTACTCAGACAGATAGATCTATTTAATTGCTTGTCTAAGGCATACTAAAATATGTGAGTTTATTTGTAAGACCTTAATACATAAGATGTTTTGTATATATTGTATATAACAATAGGGTAAACCCTGTTATTTTTTATTCGGTGACTATCATGGTCAGTTTAATTTTTGACTAGCCAGTTGAACTTACTGGTATTTTGGTTTTTAAATGCTGTTTTGTGGAATTTATGCATGTTGTAATCTATAAATTTGATTAAAATCTAGAGCTAAAATCAAGTGTAATGTCTATCTCGCCAGCATGTTAGTGACGAAGAGATGATATAAGCCTGAGTATACCATTGTTCATTTGCTTTCGTATCTAGAATGATTTTATATTTTATTTTTTATTTTTTTAAATTTTTTTTTTGCTCGCCGGCTTGATTTTGTCTCAATAGTGCTCGATGTTGTCATTGATGACTGTAGCACTCTAATTGTTGTTGTTGTTATAATAAATAATATATTTTATTTTTCAGGCCGGTCAACCAGTGCGACTAACGAGTGAGAAAATGAACGGTAAGTTAATTGTTGAAATTATGCATCTCATCTCGCATATAATCATTGAAGTGTGATTTAATCTGAAGACTACATGCATGTACGGGGACTAAATCTACAGAATTCTAATTTATTAATGGAATTTAACATGCAGTCCATTACTATATATGTATATGTATCAGATATACTGCGTGATATACCTATGATATATACTGTATATATGATATATACTGTAAAAAAAAGCTGGTAAAGCTAAGGTTAATGTCAGTTTCCTCACTCGAAAGCGGTGTCAGTGATGGGTGAGACCAGGATTTGAACCCGCACCAACTGATCTGCGGTTGAGTATCTTACCGACTTCGTCACTGGCTCCAGCCACACTGTATGATATACTGTATCATGTAAGATATACAGAAATGTAATGAATGAATGTATGAATGCAAGTCATCACCACTCACCACCTGTCATCACTGGTTACCTATCACTCACCACCTTTTACCACCAGATCTAACTTAACTGTTAACTTTGGTTGCTGTACAAACTGATAAACAATTCGTCATGTAATATTCTATCAGCTTTGTGGAGAGAATTAAGCGTGCACTTTTGAAGGTTTCTCGACTATTCCACCATTACAAACATTTGTTCACACCATTTGTTATATATCAACAGATTTTTATTCCTGGTATTAAAAACACCTATCCAGTAATTTATTCATTCCACTTCACAAGGGATCCAGTGCGAGATATTAAACCCTCTGTGCTAGTTATCATTATGGATGATTTCCAAGCTGTAGACGCTGAATCCGGCAGATAGATCCGGCAGGAGAGAACGATGTTAACGTCGCAGTGCTGGATGACATCTTGCAATTGATAGATTGTCTCAATACGGGTAACGTCATGAAGTTTTAAATGACAGATCCTGAGGTAAATTGAACTCTCGTAGGTTCGAATCCCAGCCACGCTGATCTGAGAGTAAAATCTCAGACATTCACTGGACTGGTTATTATGAAAATGGTGTAAATTGCCTAACAGTGCAAACATGTGGTGTTAAAAGTGATAGATATCAACATAGTTGATCATTTCACTATAGCGTGTGCTTATCTTGTACGGCTTGTGTTTGTGTGCAGAGTTGAAGGAGGCATTCAAGCTGTTTGACTACTCAAGCACTGGTAAAGTGGGGGCTCGGGACATTGGGCCGATGGTCAGGTCAATAGGGCTGAAACCCTCCGAGGCTGAGATACATGAGATGATGGCTGAGATCAATCACATGGGTCGGTAGTTTTCTCTCTGACTTTCTGTTTCTTTCTCTCTCTCTCTATCTCTATCTCTCTCTCTCTCTCTCTCTCTCTCTCTCTCTCTCTCTGTCTATACCTATCTCTCTATCTCTATCTCTATCTATCTATCTCTATCTCTTTTTCTCTCTCTCTCTCTCTCTCTATCTCCCTTTTCTCTCTATTTATCTCTAAATTCTCTATCTCTCTCTCTATCACTCTCTCTCTCTCTCTATCTGTCTATTTCTCTCTCTCTCTCTTTCTGCAACTACAAAACCCAGTTAGTACTCTGCCAGTTCAGGTCAGGTGACTGAGTCCTACCATTAGTTAATGGAAAGTCTTGATAACAAGATTATCATCTGATGATTCTCCTGTAGAATGAATGATTAAGGTGGTTGGTGCATTCAATTAATTGATGGATTAATTAGTTGATCGATTAATTGATTGATTGATTGATGGAGAGTCAGATTGAGTCTCAGAGTTGCTATACTCTCTCTCACTCTCTCTTCAGTGCACTGCCAAGTGGCAGGTTCAAGGTACTTTATACAAGGTAGATTCATACTCAAAATCTGCTTTCTCGCTCCATAAGAGCACTCCTTAGATCAACAAGTTAATCCCTTTACAAAGTCTATGCCTTACCCACACCTTATGTAGCCTATATCTTGGGAAAAATATGACTTCTGAGGTGGTTTTCCGTTGCCTTCGTCAGCTAGGTGGATTAATTACCATTTAATCCTGGGGGAAAATATTTCATGGTGAGGTGGGTCCCCTCTTGCTAACCTCAGCTCCTGCCATAGTCACCTCTTACGTACACGCAACAGATTGTTTGCGATTGCCCAATTCTGCAGTGGTCCAACCACACCCGAGCACAACATGGGGAACGTATCTTGCTAAACTAATGTTGATTATTCTCCTGCAGAGGCTTTAAGCTGATTGATTGATTAGACCGCTGGATAAATTGATTGATTGATTAGACTGCTGGAATAATTGATTGATTGTTTTGACTGTGGACTAATAGATTGATTTCTGACAGTTGAATAAATTGATTGATTGATAGATTAATTGATTAACTTGACTATGAATTAAATGATTTGAGTGATTGACTATCTGATTTATTGATTGTGTAGGAGGAGAGGCCAACCTATCAACAGTGGTAGAGTTGATCAGCGCTGATTGATTATATTGATTGATTGATTGATTGTTTAGGAGGAGAGGCCGACCTATCGACAGTGGTAGAGTTGATCAGTGCTTATTGATTATACTGATTGATTGATTGATTGTGTAGGAGGAGAGGCAGACCTATCGACAGTGGTGGAGTTGATCAGCGCTAAGGTAACAGATCCTCCAGCAGAGAGACCCGAGGCGTTCAGAGAACTCTTCAGTATCTACGACAAGGACGGCAAGGGCACAATCTCTCGCGCCGAGATCACTCATCTGCTCACAGGCTGCGGAGAAAAGTACAAGATCAATCAATCAATAATAATAATAATCAATCAATCAATTAGAATTAAACGTCCTGTTCCTCGCTATATGGCAATGTCAGGGACGTCTCTTGCAGAACATATTTTGCTCACATATCAGGACGGATCAGAACGTATCTTGTTCAATGCTGAGATTTCTATTTACAAATTTATCAAAGTAATTCTTAGAGAAATAACTGACATTTGTCATGCTCTGTTAATTTAGAACTGTTTCTTTTGCCTCTATTTTGATTCATATGCCTGACTTTATATGTCAACGGCAAGGAAGTTTGGAAACTGAGTGTAATCATTTTGTTGGATGGCTGATTGGATAGCAAGCTTGCTTGAGAAGCTGGAGGACATCGATTTGAATCACAAGCGGAACCGTCTCTGACAGTATCCCTTGTGATACGGAAACAGACGTTAAACATAGCTCTACAGCTTTTAGCAAAAGTTACTAAATTGTAAAATCTTTACTTATCTTTATCTCTGACTGATGAGTGATTCATCTGAGTTCTCAGGTTGAGTTGAGTATCTGCCATTAGTATGTTCACTCATGAATCATTATATCCACTGATTTAACTAGCGTTTAAGGGTGGTTCATTTATATCCGTTTATATCCACTGATTAAACTAGAGTTTAAGGGTGGTTCCAGTTCTAGACGACAAAAGGCTGGTAAAGCTAAGGTTAACGTCAGTTTCCTCACTCGAAAGCGATGTCAGTGACGGGCGAGCACAGGATTTGAACCGCGCACAAACTGATCCGCGACGGACAGACGTGACTTTATCAAACTGATCTCTGTCTGCAGTATTATGATTCATGATGTTGTTGTTGTTGGCAGGTTAACAGAGGAAGAGGTAGATCAATTGTTAACAGCCTCAGGTTGTGTTCAGGGCGGTCAAGTCCAGTATGACAGTTAGTCTCTCCTTTACTATACATGTATCACTGTTGTTCCTGATGTTACTTCGTTTAGTATAAAGTTACAACAATATTTATTTAGTATTTATATAATATTTAGAATTTATTTAATATACTGGTATGTAAATATATGTTCACCACCGTGAACAAATACATTGGCATTGTAAGACAAAGGGCAGATATTAAACATAACTTTGCTATGTCTTGATCATAATTAAACATAACTTTGCTATGTCTTGATCAGAATCATGCCGGTGGTGACTAGATTCGTTTTAATCCGCAGATCACTTACACCACCGATTAGAGATAAACTGCAAATCAGAAATATTGGTATTCACTAGCAATGGTGCATGGTTATTAACCTCAAGGCCACCCGATAAAAATTCTAGCGCTCAGGCAATGACAGCGCTCTCCTTCAGGCTGATTGGCCAATCAGCTTGCTTCATAAAAAAAACGTCTTAATCCGTGAATAAAGTTACTACACTGCGGTGTAAACCTCAGAAAACAGAAGCCAGCTACGTCTTACTTCTTACTTTAAACCGTTATTTAAAGTTTACAGAATACCAAATTGTGACTAATCCGTTGTTTACGCCTCAGTTAAGGTTGAAACAGTAGATTATCTCACTAATGAATACCAGCATCAGTCTTCCTGTCCACTTTACAAATTTTAATTTATGTGATTGGCCATTTCATGGCAATGATACCTCCTTCATAAACAATATGATTTGTGAGTCAACTTTGATGTATAATTAATCGTATTGGTAAATTGTGCAGCCCGTTTTACGTATAGAATGTTTTACCCGTGTTGTGTCCGGGGTGCTGAAGAATAGACCAACCATTGACTGTGCGTATCGTAAAATGCGACAAAGCACTAAGATGCAAACCAAAGTCTGAAAGGGCATTCGGTTGGTGAGCGCCTGGGTTCCAGAAATTGCTTTCAACTTTTAAATCCCGAACCTAGTTAAACCGGGATTCAAGGGAAGATGATGATGATTACTGTTAATCTTCATCATTGTCAACATTAATAACAAACATTCACTAGTGTCTGCAGATCTTGGGTTTGAAACCATACACCCCAGTTTGTGAGACAAACATCTTATCCATTTTACTATTTTCTATCGCCTTATTATTTGTAGAGTGTGTGGTGTAGCTCATGAAGTGTATAGAATGTTGTTGTTGTTTATTGCAGAATTCATTCAAGTCATTCTGAAGGGTTGAGGTCAACAGTTTATCATCAGTATAGAGCGGAAACATTCCATCAGTATAGCGTAGACACTGTGATAGGCTTATAAATCAACAAACGTACACTTTGTTTATTCCTCTGTATATTCAGCCTATTACCACCTGAGATATCATTAATTTATCTTGTTAGGATGGTAGTCTTTAAATTATTTATTGTAAAATATTAATAAAGTTTGCTACTAGAATATTCAGTTGCTGTTGTGTTTAGTTTTGTGCTAATTTATTGTTGATGAGATTGTTGTAAGACATCTGCTGAAGCGCTAATGTCTACGTTGTGAAGTTCTCATATTGAGCATTTGCTCAACGTTTCACTGCAGGTTCTTGTAATAAAATTATACTGAGTCGTGTAGGACCTGTCACCCCGTGTAATACCTGCGGCATCGAGCCAGTGGCGATGTCGGTATGTTATTCGACCGCGGATCAGTAGGTGCGGAGTTTAAATCCTGGGCTCGCCCGCCACTGACATCCCTTTCCAGTGAGGAAATTGACGTTAAATTTAGCTATTAGCTATCACTATTATTAGTACTTCTTTAAATGGGTTCTGAAGTGAAGACACTATAAACAATTGGGCGTAAACGTCATTACGTCACACGACACTACAGACGACAGTCGTTTGTTGATAAGCAATGCATTGAACACAATGATAAATACAGGAAAAATTATAAAATGTTCCTTGTATTGACATTTATAAAAAAAAGTAAACACGCATTATAGTGAAATGATCAACTATGTCGATATGTATCACTTTTAATATCACATGTTTAAACCGTTAGGCAATTTAGCCCATTTCCCGTATAAGCAGTCCTGTGAATGTCGGAGATTTTACTCTCAGATCAGCGCGGCTGGGATTCGAACCCGCGAGAGTTCAATTCACCTCAGGATCTGTCATTTAAAACTTCATGACGTTACCCCTACGTTATTGAGACATTCAATATATTGATATATTTATATTGGCATTTACCCCGTGGAAGCTGATGATTATATACGGCTGCAAAGAATTTAAAAAAAATTTATATTCTAATACGAAAGAAACACTTTGAAAACGATTATTTTGTGCTTTTAAGATCAAACTGCTAGGATCGACAATACAAAAATAGCATTTGTTTGTCAACAAACTGCGTCCGGCCTTCACCTTCTATTGTCTGTTTACTTATTTACTATTGGCTATATCGTTCAACCTTGACACTGAATCATCACACTTTTACGAGTTTTTGACAATAATAATAATAACACACATTATAGTGAAATGATCAACTATGTTGATATCTATCTCTTTTAATACCACATGTTATATCCATTAGGCAATTTAGTCCATTTTTCGTGTTGCCAGTCCAGTGAATGTCCGAGATTTTACTCTCAGATCAGCGCGGCTGGGATTCGAACCCACGAGAGTTCAATTCACCTCAGGGTCTGTCATTTAAAGCTTTTTGACGTTATCTACACCCTTAACCATTGCGCCATTGAGACATTCAAGCGTTATTGAATAGCGAGGTGGAATGTTCCGCAGAGCTGCGCAATATAGAGATAATATTTAGTGGTGAAATGTGGAGCCGCGCATGCTAAATAACTGTGGTAAACTCTTAGTAGACTTCTTCATGTGTATAATATGAGCCCCTGTTGTGTCCGAGTAACTGAAGAATAGAAATAACACCTACTGCGCAGGCTGTAAGAAGCGTTGAAGAAATAGCAATCAATCTTAAACCTCAATCAAATATTTCTTAAGTTTTAACTACGGAGTGTATGATACGGGTAAATATAACTATCTGCATTGGTCGCCTTCAACGAACCTCGTGCAGTTTTCTATAGCACGATTCTTAATTTCAGAAATGCAACGAACAAAAATGCAAGGATGCAACTGCTGAAGCATTTTAACAAAGAAATTCTACAACTTCTCAGCTGGATTTCATGAAAGATGATCTTAAGGTCTTAGAAATAAAATAATTTAAATCATGAAATTGTCTTTTTCCTAGAAGGAGTCAATGACTTGTCAAATTACTCTATAATTGAACTATTCTCTCGACACGACTTTTAGAAGAGAAATCTGATACAGTGACTTTTAAAAGAAGCATTCATGTCACAAATTATGTGCAGATAATCTTTAGACGGCTTCGAAATTTCTATAAAAAATTAGTTTGTAGGCTTAAATCATATTTGGCATAAAGCTGATGTTAACGTCAGTTTCTCACTCGAAAGCGATGCCAGTGACGGGCGAGCCCAGGATTTGAATCCCACACATAGTGATCCGCGATCAAATATAGATATCAACAAGATATTATATCAAATGTTTTAGCTGTATATCACACTGAACTGATCTCTAGATATTATATCAAATGTTTTAGCTGTATATCACACTGAGCTACTCTGAAAGATATTATATCAAATGTTTTAGCTGTATATCACACTGAACTGATCTCTAGATATTATATCAAATGTTTTAGCTGTATATCACACTGAGCTACTCTGAAAGATATTATATCAAATGTTTTAGCTGTATATCACACTGAACTGATCTCTAGATATTATATCAAATGTTTTAGCTATATATCACACTGAACTGATCTCTAGATATTATATCAAATGTTTTAGCTATGTATCACACTGAACTGATCTCTAGATATTATATCAATTCTTTAGCTATATATCACACTGAGCTAATCTCAAGATATTATATCAAATGTATTAGCCATATATCACACTGAACTGATCTCTAGATATTATATCAAATGTTTTAGCTGTATATCACACTGAGCTAATCTTTAGATCTATCAATTGTTTAGCTATATATCACACTGAGCTAATCTCTAGATATTATATCAAATGTTTAACTATATATATCACACTGAGCTAATCTCTAGATATTATATCTGATCTGTGCTCGGTATTTCAGCTCAGTCGGTCGCCGATAGTTCGTAGGTCTACTGGTGAGGAATCGCCGCTGATTTTCTCTAATCCTATCACGGACGGGGTTCCCACCTCGTCCCCCGCACGGGCCCCCCTGCAGCCTCACGGTGAAGCAGGCGTATAGGACGGGGTTGAGCGCACTGTTGAGTAGCGCCAGATTGTCTGCGAATGCGTAAACGGATTCCGGAATGACGTATTCGTACTCAGTCCAGATATGGATTAGATGGACGACAAAGTAAGGTGTCCAACAGGCGATGAAGCTACAGACGATGCTGAGAGAGATCTTGATGGTTTGTATCTGAAACAAAGATATATCGACTGAAATGGAAGCGTAAAGCACTGGTGGTAATTGAGTAACAATATCATTGTAGAATTATCTTTTTGAGCAAGTGAATAGAAAAATCATTGCATAATTGTATTTTTGAGCAAGTGCAGCGAACGGATCTGCCCATTTAAAATTCTCCTATAATTATTTGCCCAATTAAAATTTTCTTATAATTATAAAGTAAAAGTAAAAATGTAAACGCGCATTATAGTGAAATGATCAACTACATTGATATCTCTCAGTTTTAATACCACATGTTTAAATCGTTAGGCAATTTAGACCATCTTCCGTATAACCAGTCCAGTGAATGTCCGAGATTTTACTCTCAGATCAGCGCGGCTGGGATTCGAACCCACGAGGGTTCAATTCACGTCAGGATCTGTCATATAAAACTTCATGACGTTACTCCTACGCTATTAAGACATTCGAGCTAATCAAAAGCTCACTTCAGCGCACTTTAACAAAAGCTTAACAATGAAACAGGTTTCAATACTTAGAGCTTTGTGAGAAACAGATCTAGAGAGAGATTCTTAGTCTATTAATAGCTCATTTCATGACTTAGCTTTAATTAGCGAAACTGGACACTCTATATAGTATTTGACAGAAAGGGAGAAAAGTTAACTGACAACTGCACGACTGCGTGGTAATGAGATTCTTTCTAGGTTTTTGTGTTTTCTATTATATACTTTTATTTATATATGAGTTTTTCCACGTATCTACACCCTAATGGTGCTGAGGTCAATAGAGCTAGTGCAGCTTGTACATAGGTTCAGTTGATTAAAATAAGCTCGAAAAACTAGAATAACCTTAAAAATAGAACTTCCAATTTGTGCTGGAGAAGCATAGAGATATACAGTAGATAGGTAGAGAGAGATAGAGAGATATAGAGAGGGAGAGAGAAGTAGAGAGAGAGAGAGAGAGAGAGAGAGAGAAGAGTGAAGAGAGAGAGAGAGAGAAGTTGAACGATAGTGAGAATAATTTTATAAGCAGATACTGCTCGTTTACTATAGTATCGTCAGTGATACCGGACACAACGCAGAAGTATTACACAGTTATAAGTTCATCACAAATCCTTGCATTCAAGTGATTATCCAGAGATAGAATTAGAGTGACAGAGATAGAAGTAGAGTGATAGAGAGATAGAAGAATAGTAATAGATAAATAGAAGTAGAGCGATAGAGAGATAGAAGTAGAGTGATAGAGAGGTAGAAGTATAATAATAGATAAATAGAAGTAGAGCGATAGAGAGATAGAAGTAGAGTGATAGAGACGTAGAAGTAGAGTGATAGAGAGGTAGAATTAGAGTGATAGAGAGGTATTTATAGATGTAAGCCGGCTGTGTAACTGGGTCAATGCTTTTATTTTCAGAGCACTAATAAAAAATAGAAATCATCTCTGTTATAAAGAGAAAGAAAAGGGCGGCTCAACAATTATTAAAATTTCGCATAATTTTATACTTTCCAAAAATAACTAAATTCAAATAAGACTTTATTTATAAATTTAATTTAGAATGTAGACGAACCAATATAATAGACCTCAGCGAGACTGCATGAACTTTAACTCAATTATATTTTCTGTCCTATAATTGTTTAATGTTTAGTAGTAATATTGTATATTTGCATTTATAATACATACTAATATACTGTACATGTAGTTATACATTCTGCTGTATAACTATATATACATGTAAGCATTAGGCCTATATCATATATAGCAGATACGATAAACCAGTCATTTATAAACGGTTCAGTAAATTTCCACGATTGCTGTAAACACATTTGGTTAATCCTGATGACCGGTTAAATCAAATGAGCGGTTTCTTATAAATGTAGAACCGGTTTAATAACCGGGTCTACAATCACGTGACCTCTGAGGCAGTATAAAAGGAGCGGATCATGGGTGTTTGTTACGAAGAGAAACCCTTTGGGGTTCTGGCCTTGACGTTAAACCCACTTCATCAGGAAGTGACCGCCAGTCTCTCTTACGGTAGAGGCGAGTCTGACCTCGGTCAATAATTTATTTTTATAAACATTTCTGGGATCTTTTAAAATTTCTGTAACTTTTAAAAATTTCTGTAACTTTTAAAAATGTCTGTAATCCTTTAAAAAAATTTGTAATCTTTTAAAAATTTCTGTGATCTTTTAAACATTTCTGTAATCTTTTAAGCATTTATATAATCTTTTAGTTTAGGCGACATTGGAACTTTTGACAGCGTCTGTAGATTTAATGGACCACTTCTAACTGCTTTATTAGACGTTCTAATAGTACGTACAGTGTTTGGTTGGTCGATTCTTGTCGAGAAAACCCCATCACTGGAAAATTCCATCGCGACCAATAACCTCCATTCACTGAACACATGTTCCATTAATTTATTAAATTTAGCCTACTATTCTGCGAATTGATAAAACCAGAAATAATCTCTTCACATCAATAAAAACAAAACCCACGCAGTTATTCAGAAATAATTTATTAAATTAGCAGAAAACTTCTTTTTAAAATCTTCTACGAGCTGTTATTGTTACTCATTGGCACTGGTTCTGTTTTCTGTTAAACCCGCTGGCGGTCGTGAATCTGCTGCATAAAAATTCTGCTAAAGGTGACGACTAATTGAAGGCTGTTGAGCATGAACAGCTGCAGTTAATGCTTGACGACCGTATAGAAATTATAAAAAATTTATTAAAATCGTTTTCTATCAGACACGGATCCAAAGGAGGCAAGGGGCTCACCACCAGGCCCCTTGTCTCCTTTAGGCCACCACCATTAGGCCTGACGATATAAATTGCACTCAGTAGTCTCATTCTCGGAGGAGTGGGGGCATAAGTAAAAAATGTGGGCAGTGTCTATAGAGATTTTTTAATCACCTCCGCCTCCCTTTAAAATTACTTGATCCGCCACTGCGCTCTCATTTGATGCTACATGAAATTTTCTTGATTTAATCTTTAGTTTATTGTCTCGACGTGTTTCAAAGAAAAGCTACAATAGGACTAAAAGAAGAGTTAAAACTATGACATCATTACGGATGGATTAGAAGGGCCTACTGCAAGAGTAAATCATACATAATGAATGGAATTGGGGAATTCATGTTTTTTCGTTTAGTAGGTCTATCATTTATTTGTTCATCACAGCACAGATTATACAAACAATAGGAAAGTGCATGTAGTTAGATAAACAAATAAAAATACGAAAGAGGATACCATAAAAGAGCCATAGCTGTGTTCGGTAATACCATAATTAGCAGCTATAGCAGAATCAACTTAAGTCTAAAATACAAAAAAATTATATTACATTGACAATTACAGTAAACCCGTTGGTAGCCATACAGTGGCGGATCCAGGGGGGGCCCAGGGGGCCCGGCCCCCCCCCCCCCCTTAGGCCCGACGATAAAAAATGTAAACTATATTTTCATTGTTTCTATGCAATTACCAGGTGTAAATATGTTTTAAGGGCGTTAGGGGGGTTAGGGGGAGGGGTACAAGAGGGAACTCGAACAATCCGACTACCTTGAATTTTTTCAAATAGGGGCCCCACTAGGGGCCCATATAACGGAAGGGGGCGCCCGAAAAATGTAACAAATTAATAGAAATGAACAGTGGTGCAAAAAAGTGTGGTGTACGAAAAATGAACAGTGGTGCAAACCGCCTTGGCTGGGATCGAGGGGCTTAAGCCCCCCCCCCATCTTCCGCCAAAATTTGGTCACTTTTGCAATTGGTCCAGATCCGCTGAGTTTCTTCAGGGCCTCAGAGGTGAAATAAATTAACCTACTGTTTTCCTAAACAAATGTAGGATTTTAGGCATTTTAGGTTTTCCTCTCATTTTTGTACGGGTATGAGGGGGGGCGGGATAAGATACGGGGATATACTCAATCTATAAGCCGAGCGCAGTATGCTGAAAAATTTTGAGCTCCCCCCACACAGCATTTTTCTGGTTGCGTCACGTCCCGAAGAAGGCGGGAGTAAGCAAAAATATGTACACTGTCCAAAAAGAAATTTTGGGCCCCCCCTTACAAAATTCCTGGATCCGCCCCTGTAGCCATTCAATTGAATATTTTCAAATTAGGAAATGGCCAGATACTGATAAGTGAAAACTCAAAATAAATTATAAAAACATCTCTAAATTATTAAAAATTTAACAAGTAAACTAAGTTCATACCTATAAGGAACAAAAAACTAACTAAAATAAACTAGTCGAACTGAATTTAAATGAATTGATCACTGGTGTAGTCGATGCAGCAGACTGGTTGATAATTATTATTCAGGACCCGTTCCCTGTAAGGGCACCATATAGAATGTGAAGGTAGGAGCTGTTTGTGTTTAGTGTCTAATGTTCAATGTTTAACGGAGTATATCATTCTAAGCATCTCGATACTTTACAACAGTTAGGGTAAAACAAGCAATGCAGACCTTTTATAATATGTAATGGAAGCTCTGTTCACATAATATACAAAGCCTAATATATTACCATAAACATGTATAATGTTATATATAACTCACTCCTAAGGGGTAGTGGCGGGAGAGTGGGGAAGGGTAGATGCTAACATTGACGTCTGACAAAGTTCAATATAATTGATTATATTTATTATGCATTTCTTCATTTATTAACAGGATGGTATTAAAAAATTAAAAAATTAAATTTCAATTACTTATGAAATATGATGATATAAGCCCTCTATGTAGCTAGTCTGCACTAGCTTGAAGATCACAAATGACTGTTGAGTGTCTCAATGGTTAGAGGACTTTTCGATGACCAAGAGGCCCCGGGTACTAGTCTTATCTAGACCATCACTTGCAGGATTGTTCTAAGATAGGAGCCGACGTTCATATTTCCACGTAAAAAGCTAATTAAAAAAGCTAATGTTAACGTCAGTTTCCTCACTCGAAAGCGATGTCAGTGATGAGCGAGCCAAGGGTTTGAACACCGCCTCTACTTATCCGCGGTCGAGTATTTTACCGACATCGCCACTGGCTCCAGCCACGTACACTGATCACAAGCTGCGAGGGTCAACAACCTACATCTTCTCAGCCAATTACATTATGATACACACGCACTAGTCTTACAGTCGTACCTAAGTGGAGTCTTCAAATTAAACATTCTCTAAACTTTCATTAGCTCTTTAACTTATCAGTACAGATTTCAGTTCAACATAGAAGATTAGCTGATTAGAGTTGACTTTATGTTAGAACTCATTTCATCTCACAAGGTAATGTAAATATCCTTTGATGACATATTTAATGTACTCTACGTATCTCAGTAGAGTTGTCAATTTCTGGTTGCCGACTTCTTTTTAAGCGTCATTCTCGCAGTTTTTCTAAGGCAACAGAATTTCACAATCTCAGCGTTTTATTCAAAGCTATCACCGAACAGCTCAAGTGAATACATCAAAGAGCTTTTCAGAATCTACGCTCGCTTAATTAAGCCAGAAAAATCCTCGAGACTTAAATTTAAAATTAGCTGCTATTAACTTCTCATATGTGGCTTTCTCTTTGATTCATGTATTAGCAAAGTCAGGACTTCGTGCATTTTGAACAAAATTTGTAGGATAAAGTCAAATGATTAAGTTAAGTGTTAAGCATTCGACGTCCAGTGATATAGTGCGAAAATTCACTTTAACTTTGCCATAAAATCTTGTGAATAAAATTGGATGAAGTGAAGCTCAAGTCGTACTTAAACAAAACAGCCTCAGACACCCGTAAGGTGCTGGTAGACAGATTGACTTGCTAGCGAATTATATAAATTATCTTTTCCATTTACATATAAATGTCCCGACAATTACACATAAATGTCTCCTACAGTTACACAAATATGTCTCCTACAATTTAAAAACCGCATTTCGCCTGATGATGGAAGAGATTTTATTTGTAGAAAATCGTAGATGCATGTACAGTTGTACATTACAATGTTATGTTCATTATTACTTTAAGGTTACATTCAACAGAAATTTTTCTAACAGTGGGACTGTTGTAAGTAATCGAACAGCAGAAGGACATGAAAAGTAGAGGATTGACTGGTGATATGGTGTGGGATAGAGAGGATTGGAGAAAGTCTTTTCGTATCGTGACTAAACTGGGATTTAAGAGAAGAATTTAAAGAATAAATGATGATGATGATGATGGTGACGACGATGATGACGACGATAATGATGACGATGATGATGACTGTTGTAAGTAGAGTATGAGCTGACCTTGACCCGCACTCTGGTCGCTGCAGCTGATTTGTGGGTCACTTGGTGTAGATTGTTGGGTGCATCCACTGACCTATATCTCTCTAACCTCTCAGTGGCAGTCCTTGGGCTGGAAGAAACAGGCACGTGTTCAAATCTCACTTCTTCCCTGGTCGATCTTGTCATGTACGGCGAAAATTCGACATCTTGCGGAAACCTGTTAAAAGTTAAGCATCTTTTCTGCACTTTAAGAAACTGACGCGGATATCAAACTGAAGGATTTAGAGATTTGATTGTAAGATGAGATTTTCTGTTGTGAATCAATTCGTTACTCAGAGTAATGATCTTCAGAGGAAATTAGAGAAGCAATAGATGTTAGATGTTAGCATACGTTGTAAGTAGAAATGTAGACTTTATCTTCCTAGGTTTACGATATAGAGCGCTTCTGAGTTTATGTTAAGATTCTTCTAGTTGTATGTGTATGTGACGCCGCTGACATCATATTTGAATGAAGTATCTGTCGTTATATCTTAAGCTTAATTAATCCATTTAATATTAGTAATTGATACTAATAAAATTATGCCCGCATTGTGCCCAGGTTTTTTGAAGAACAGACCAATTGGTGACGTCACGTGTCGTAGAAGGTGATTAAAGCACTAAGATCCAAACCAACGTCAGAAAGGGCATTCGATTGGTGAGAGCATCGGCTCCAGAATTTGTTACAAAATTGTCTACAACGAATGTAAAAATGGAGGATTGACTGATGATATGGCGTGAGATATCGAGGATTCAATTCAATTCAATTTAATAAGAACTATTTAATAAGATCGGAGAAGGTCTTTTGGTATCCCGATCCTAGTTAAACTGGGATTCATGGGAAGATGCCAATGACGATGATGATGATGATATAACTAACTGACACTTTCAGTTAATATATATATATATATATCATTTATTGTATATGTAGTGTATTATCAGTATATACAGTACACATGTATATATTATGTATATTTAAGTATATATATACATGTATATAAATTATATATATATATATATATATATATATATATATATATATATATATATATATATATATATATATATAGTTAGCGTCACTCTAGAAACCTACCTGCTCTGGGAGGCCTTGCTGTTAGGGACGTCCTCTCTACGGTGCTCGATGTTGTCACAGACAGGACGACAGGGCGGATGGGCGGCCCTGCCCTGTCGCCACACAGCCCTGACGACGTTGAAGTAGCAGAAGCTGATTATGAGGGTTGGTAGCACGAGTATGTAGAAAGACATGAGAGTGAAGTAGATCTTTCTCTGCCACCACGCCGTGTAGCCCCTGCTGGCACATTCGTACTTTAACATCTCGTCTCCTGCGTACACGCCCACGGCCACGGTCTTGAATATCAGAACCTGAAAGTGTTGATTAGTTTAGATATAATTTTAAAGAAATAGTTTTATCA